>KZ308759.1:174798-221397 GCA_000376725.2 Ladona fulva | reverse complement strand
AATAAAATTCACAGTTGCTGGCGATGTTTTGTGGAAATACATCATGAAGAGAATGAGAATAGTTGTACTTTTTCCACAATATATTTATTTATTAAAAACGAACAATCATCACCTGATGAATTAGTGGTGAGTTCTTATTGTTTGTTTTTAATAAATAAATATATTGTGGAAAAAGTACATCTATTCTCATTCTCATCATGATGTATTTCCACAAAACATCGCCAGCAACTGTGAATTTTATATTATTATTGAAAATATTCATGTTCTTTGGCCCTTAATTTAAATTTTCTTTTGGTTGGTGTGTGTGTGCTATCTTTGCAGTTTTTCACAATACTACAATAGGATCTTGTTTCATAGAGACAAGTGGTTCCTGTTTTATTTTCCTGCCATCATGGATTATTAAGAAGTAACTCGTCAATCAGTCGAATTCCTATTAACAGAGTAAGGAAAGGAATCGCGAGAAGTAAGCAGTGTTATCTCGTAGAAAGAGAAGACAGGATGGTACTTTTTCCACAAAATATTTTCTTTGCAAAGAGGGATGGTGACCAAACGATTGATTAGTGAATGGAAAGCAGATAATTTTTGGAAAGTTAAATTTCTTTTTAAATTTTTCTATCTTCCGTAAGCCCTCTTACACGGATCACGTAATTCCCTCTAATTCCAATCACCACATATCCCAAAAATTATCTGCTTTCCATTCACTAATCAATCGCTTGGTCATCATCCCCCTTTGCAAAGAAAATTATAATAAGGAACTCCAAATAATCAAACTTATTGCTTCCAATAACGGCTATCCCACACCTCTCATTGATAAACCTTTGTCCCGTAAGCGAAGAAATTTGGCCATCAATAAAATATTTAACTCTCCCAGTGACAATGGTGACTCTCCCAAATGGTTCAAACTTACTTTTGTTAACCGTCTTTCCCAAACCATCGCCAATCATTTCCCTAAAAATACACTGAGACCTTCCTTCAAAACTTCCCTGAACCTGCAAAAACTTTTTTGTAATGGAAAAGATAAGCACAACCTTTTGTCAAAAGCCGGGATCTACAGACTTAGGTGTTTAGACTGTGACGCTGTATACTTGGGCCAGACTTCCCGCTGTTTTTCCATCAGAGCGAAAGAACATCAAAGAACTTTTTTAAATAATTCCTCAAATTCTCATTTTGCAAAACACCTCCTGGAATCCAACCACTTTGGTGATTTCATCCCCGAAGTCCTCCACATCTGCAGTAAAGGCCCTCGTTTAAACTTCTTAGAACAATTCGAAATCCTTTCTCACCAAAATTCCCCTAATTTTTCCGTGGTTAACGAGCTTCTGTACCCTTTCCATTCCCCACTGCTCCGTCCCTTACTCCCCACCACTGATACTGTCCCTTTATCCTAACCACCGCACTCATTGCCACGATTTCACTTCCTTACCTCTTCCTTCCCCCCTTCCTCTTCCCTCTTCTCCCTCCCATCCTTGCCAGTATATATATTTGCTTGATTTTTCTGTCTTATGTGCCTGATGATGACGATGTTTCGTTGAAACCGGTAGCACCAATAAAATATTTTGTGGAAAAAGTACCATCCTGTCTTCTCTTTCTACATGATGGAATTCCACCACATCTCGCCTGACTCTGTGAATTTCAGTGTTATCTCGTTTGGATAATGCCAAATGGCAAGATTAACTATACTCGCGTCAGATCTCGTCTTTGAAAAGAGTTAGTACTTAAAAAAATTATGATGAGGCCAACCCCATTCAAGACATAACACCACATTCCTTACACAGAGTATATCAACGAAGTATATAATTAAAGTAATATCAATTTATTAATAGAAGTATTTCTGAATAGTATAAAATGTACTGAATAGTATAAAATTTACATTTACATTACATTCAAAAGAAAATGTGATATTTAAGAATGGAGTAAAAATAGATTTTGAGGAATGTTACTGTAATGACGACAATTTTAGAGGATGAAAGAGAGGGATGACTTGACAAAGTGGTGGAAGGTGGCTTTTTCCGCTATAGCAGTCAGGAATGTGGTTAACATAAGCCCCAAAAAAATCAAGAACCAAGTTGATGACCTTATAGGAATTGAATATTTACTCATTTTTTTATGTGTGTGTAAGGCATTCATTTGGTAATAGACATGCAAATGCCATATCAAACAAAGTAAAACAAAGGAGAGAAACAGGTAAGCGGTTATTGAGAACAACAAGAGCATAAAGGCAGTCGGAGAACGCCTAGCAACGGGGAAGAAACTGATCCTAGCCATACAAAAAGAAAATAACTCAACAACTTAGAACAGTCAGGCAATAATTTGGGAAGTAGCAGAATACTCCAAATTATACAAGAAGACAGAAAATGTTGAAGAGGAGGACCCCACGAAGAAAGACAAAACTCACAAAATCCCCCCTCTAATCTCCCAGAAGTAATAGAGTAAAGATGAAGAATAGGAAGTCAGAAAGAACAGAGAGAGTATTGGCGGGATATGTAAAACTTGGTATAATAGAGCTTGATACCCTTTTAGCGCAATTATTCACTAATTGACTGCGATAAGAGAGATTTTCTAAGGACTGGAATCATGCGAGAATCGTCCTTTTACTCACGAAAGGAAGCATGGAAAATTTAAAGAATTCCTGCCTCATCAGCATCCTTCCAGTTGTTTAGAAAACGTTCTTGAGAGTAATAGCTGCACGTCTGAGGGTGACCCTATCCTCTGCCAAGCTTAGAGAGCAAGCTGGATTCCGCTAAGGATTCAGCATTATGGACCACATCCACTCGCTGCGAGGAATTATCAGCAGAATAAATGAATAAGAGATGCTACTAGTACTCTGCTTCGTGGACTATGCACGAACCTTTGACTCGGTAAGTACCTCTTCCACACTGGAAGCTCTAGGGAAGCAAGGATAGACGCTGAGTACATCAAACTCTTACGCAGCATCTATAAGGACGCCACAGCCTCTGTAATGCTGCATTCAGAAACGGATGAGTTCAAGATTGAGAATGGAGCTCGACAAGGTGACTGCCTTTCACCAGTTATTTTTACAGCCGTTCTGGAAGAACTTTTTAAAACTCTAAACTTGGAGAAGAGGGGTCTATGGATACATGAGGAGTACATACATCAGTCACCTGCGATTTGCAAATGATATTCTACTCTTTGCAACAACCAACGCAGAAAAACAAACCACGTCATCAAGAACGAAACTCAGCGGGAGGACAGGTAGGACTGAAGGTAAACTTAAAGAAAAGTTAATTTATAATTCTTTTGTTGGTCAAGAAACCAATAGAACTGAATGAAATGTCTCTTGATGCCTGAATAAACTCTCAGAATAAACATACCTAGAACAACTGGTAACAACATGAGAGAATAGCAGAATGAATGAAGAGAACAGAAGAATTAAACTTGGCTGGAGTGCCTTCGGAAGAAATGCATGCATACTTAAGTAAACAATTCCAATGATCTTGAAGAGGAATGTCTTCTACCGATGTATTTTACCTATCTTGATATATGGAAGTGAAAAGTTATTAATGCTTGATCTTTTTAATACAGTGATCACTCGGATAGTCCCGGAGATTAATAAGTGTGATGTATTCACGTTTTATTCGGTTACGTGATCAAATTAATTCATTTCAAATTTTGGGTGCTTAAAGTAAATGTTTATTTATATATTTATTTTGAGTACCCGATTGCGGAAATTTTCCGGACATCATCTAATTTAAATATTGAACTTAGGAAT
This sequence comes from Ladona fulva, assembly GCA_000376725.2. NCBI lineage: Eukaryota > Metazoa > Arthropoda > Insecta > Odonata > Libellulidae > Ladona > Ladona fulva. The sequence continues at coordinate 217,667 of KZ308759.1, read as the reverse complement.
TGATGAAAACTGGTATCACTTTATCAATCAATTGTCACATGATGAGAAAGTTTCGCAAAGTTGACGGCAATTTCATTTACATACCTCATAAATTTCCCCCGCGCCTTTGTTTTACTCATTCGGTACTAATCATCTACTTGTAAACCTCCATGCCGGTGCAATCATTCAAAGTTAAATGGAGCACTGCTCGAAGATTTTCCCCAAGTACCTCAATCATCCAGTGGGAACGGTGCACGTGTTCTCATTTAAAATTTTGGCTCATACCACGAAATAACACCCGGCGAACATTCCGCTCCCGCGAAAATCACGACGGAACTTATCACGGGCGTTTTACCGAAGACCGATTAATGACAAAGACGGAAGGCAACACACATTTACGCTCCTCACTCCTCTCACAACTGTGTGCGCGAGAGAGAGAGAGCAATGGAGAGAGAGAGAGAGAGCTGGAAAAAATGAAACTAAATTAACGTCGAAACTCACGAGGAAAATGTCAAGAGACGATTTTTAGTGCTGGGTGGGGAGAGGGCGTTGAAAGTGAAGGGGGAGGAACATTCTGTGTTAATACAGTTAGGGCGTTTTGAGGTCGACAGAGAGGAAGAGAGGGGGAGAAGTGGTAGGGGGTTGGAGGAAAGGGAGGAAAGAAAGGTAAAAGAGGAAGTGGAGTGCAAAATTTCGGGGAGAGAATAGAGGAGAAAAATGAGTGCTGTGGAAGAGAGAGTGGGTGGAATGCGATAAAAGGGGAGAAAATACGTAAGAGACGAGATTGGTACCTCTTTATTAGATGGGTGGGCATAACTTAGGGTTGAGGGATCGTAACTCTAGATGGCGCTCGTATGACTCGTTGTTCGAAACGTCCTCGAGAAAATTTCGATGTGTTGTGAAGGCAATCCAAAAGCGGATTAGACACGCCTCTTCTTGTTGAGATTCGAGTTTAAAATCTCGTGAGAAATCCAAAGCAAGTTGCGCTACTTACCCTAAGGGTTCAATGATGATCGTTGTCGAGGCAGCTAACTTTTACCATAATTGGAGAGTTTTAAGCCGTGGGACAAGTTACTTAAGCAATCAGGATCACAGTCTTCCGAGGAAAAGGCCCATGAGGCGTTTTTAGGCTTGAAACGTTATGTAAGAGGCCGAAATTGTGACCAATATTTAATCGAAGAAATAAATTAATAATCTATATTTACGCACATCACGAGCCACCTTTAAGCGAGTGGCTTATGGGTAATTATGACCATAAGTTTATCTCCCTGTTCTTTCATTATCGCGTATTGTCGACGGAAAAGTCTGCGAAGAACTAGAACTAATCCTAGCATATATTTCATATACCTAGCATATACCAAGGATTTTAGCTTTTCTTCTAATTCTCGAATGCAACGCTTATCGGATGGATAATATATGCTACAATGATTTTTAGTACTTGCAATAATTTATGACTCAAGGATCGTAATAGATCATTGTTCAAGTAAACCAGAATCCCCATATGTTAGTTACGAATTTCGAAACCTATAAATTAGTATGAGATGCGAGACGGATTACACAACAGAATTACACGGATTAACAGAATTATACGGATCATAAGTCAGTCTCTTTGAAACGAAAGACTAAATGAGAATTTCTAAGTCAAAATTAAGCACTTTAAATTAGACACTTTGATTTCGAGATAGCGAAAGATTCAACTAAATTACTCAACTACTTCTTATTTACATCTTTCTCAGATCATATTCTACATCATCCAACCATCTTTTTCGAAGTTTTCCTCTCCGTCTTCTGGCACCTGGATATGTTACTAAATTAATCTTCTTGACCATCTTATCTTCAGGTAATCTCTCAACATTTCCTAAGCAATTAACTATATTAACCTATTACTATTAATTTCTATCACTATGTTAGGATTTTTGGAGAGCACCTCTAATTCTCTATTATTCCTTATTTTCCGCTGTCCGCCTTCCTTTGTTGCAACAAAAATCTTTTTAAGTACTTTCCTTCTTTCTTAATACCTTCCTTTCCCATCTTTTAAGGAACTCTCCTTCTGCAGCGGTCCATGTTTCTTAACCATACTTAACCGCAGGTCTAATCACTGTTCGACAAATCTTTATTTTCAAGTCCCCAAGGAGGTTATGTGACTTCAGCGCCTTCAACAAAGCTCGATAAGCTCCCTCTACAATTCTAGCTTTTATTTCTTCTATCATTTCATTATCTTTTGTCATCAGTCCTCCCAAAAACTTGAACTTATTACAATTTTTCCTATTTAAGTTTATGAATTCATCTTCTACGGTTGTACTTTTCCTGCAAAAGTACAGAAAAAAAGAAAATTCCTCACTTTGCTATGTATGATTTATAAATTTCACTTTACAACTATATTGGAGAGAATGAGTTTGTCTCGATTTTAAAATAATCGCCTACTTCTCACGTTGACAAAAGTGATAATGAATAGCAAGGCATGGCCGTAATTCTTTAAAAGGCTACTATAAATCTATCAGCGCGGCTTGAGTTACGAGGAGGGGACGGAAGCTGAGTGCAAAAAGAGTAGAGAGGAAATGGAGAGATAGCTAGATATGTATAGAGCAGAGAAAGGCACACAATTCTGAACAAAGCGAAGGGGAAAATTCAACTTTGATTTTCATTTGATTTAAAAAAACTTAAATAAAAAAAAAACGGCGTGTGGCAGGGGGTGCAAGCACCATGACTCTACTTCACTAATCGATAGCTTTCGCGTATCGTTCGCGGAAAAAATGAATTTTTGAAACGACTTGTTCTAGCATATATTTCTCGGATTTTTCTCGCAGTATCAGAACGGCCTATATAACACGGAGGACGCATTATGTCAGCTACATCATCTGTGAACATGCTTTCTCTAAATTTATTAAGTATATTTATTCTTTGTTTAAGCCTTCTATCTTCCAAAGATTCCCATCCCGCATCCTGAAGCATTTGCGTAACACTCACTGACTTGTCGTAAAATTACAAAACGTATCGCCTTTCGCTGTACTTTTTCTAATTCCCGAATACAACATTTTTCTGCAGGGTCCCATACACTACACGCATATTCCAGGTGAGGCCTGACCAACGCAACGTAACATCGCTCACGGACTTTTTCTTCGCTGCTACCGACAATTCTCCTCACGAATCCAAGTTTCTTAAGCGCTCGACACATATATTACGGATGTGGATACCCCAGGTTAAGTTATTGGTGGGGGTTACTCCAAGATATTTCACCGTTTCTACTGTTGATAAAGTTTTCCCTCGGAGACTGAACGAATAATCATTGGCATTATTTTTCCTTTGGAAGAAGTTGATCACTAAACATTTATCTATATTGAGCTCTAGTTGCCAATCATCGCACTATTTCATAATTTTATCTAAATCACACGATAGAGTTAATCTATCCTCTGAGCTTCCCATTTCCCTATAAATTACCGTGTCGTCCGCAAATATCCTAACTTATTAATGTTATTTTTAAGGTCGTTGATGTACACTAAAAATGGTAACGGTCCGATTACACTTCCTTATGGCACGCCCGAGATCACTTTAACCGAGTTGGAACTTACACCATCTAGTACTACTCGTTGTTCTATTCGTCTAGTTCTTCGTCGTATTCGTTCTACTCGTTATTCTATGTAGATGTTCTCTGTCGGAGAGAAAGTCCTCAATCAAGTTTATTACTTCTCCATTGATGCCCGCAACTTTTAATTTGTGTAATAATTTATTATGTGGAACCTTATCAAATGCTTTCCGAACCTCTAAAAATATCGCGTCGACTTGCCGTTTATTTTCGGCAGATTTCAAGATAGTGTGAACTAACAACGCTAGCTGAGACTTGCAGAATTGTGTCTTACGAAAACCGTGTTGGTTATTCACTATAAATTTGGAAGTGTCGAGCAAGCCCATTAAGAAACTAACTATTATATGTTCCATTATTTTGCCACTCAATGATGTTAATAATATATAGTTAGCTCGATTAAGTTTATTTTAATTTAGTTTGATCACTCCAGTTATACATAGAACAAACCCTTCATAATAGAGATTAAAGATTTAGGATGTAGTGTAGGAAGTCGGATCCCTGTAAACCTTAGAGATAGCATATATCATCAAGACCCCTTATACTATAGCCGAAGTATAATTTTTCTGTTGATTTTAAACTCTAATTATGATTCCCTAGGAATGCGTTAGTTATCAATTTCAGCAAAAATATTTTAAAGAGGTTTTTTCGAATATGCATTCCTATTGTATCTGGAGAGTTAAAGAGGAACCAAAAATGAAAGTTATTAATATTACCTCAATAGCGAGATCTCACGAGACTGATACCCTTAAATCCGGAATGTAAAATGAATTCAGTTAAATGGAGCAAAAAATAGATGTAAAGAAACACGGTAAGATATAATATGATTTATTATCATTTCCTTTTATTTTTCAAAACCTCGTATCTTTTACTAATTTTAGAGAGTAGTTCCTGTGTAGCATTTTGGCTAATATTTTCTTTTAGAAGCAAAAATTCATAAGATACATTTATATAGAGTGGTATATATAGAGTGGTATTCTATTTCAAAGATTAAAGAAAACAAAACTTACCTATTTATAAATACCACAAAAATAGTCAATAACCTGCGATATTGGTTTCAAAGTGTTGCTCCATCCCCAAGCAATAAAAACAAAACAAATAACAATATCGACCGAGCAAGGTTAAATACAAACATAATATGACGTGAAGCAGATTTGAGACGTTTACTATTACAGTAAACGTTTAACGACAGTAGATGTGTTTGCACTGGAGCAGTGCTTTAAAACCTCGGTCGTTTGATAGTATATTATTTTGCTGTATAAATATTTATTTTACTTTAATCTTTTACTAGATACATATTTTGAAAATTTCGGAGGTATTTTATTTCATCGTAACAAAAAACTCATCACTTTAAAGTAGAAAAGAGGTGCATTTTCGCTCGCTGGAAAATATCATTCAATTTTTTTTCCGAGAGCTTCGCTAAAACTCCCCATTCCTAATAATAGAGCTCATAAATTTATATTGGCGGCTTAGGAAACGGAGCAAGAAATATTTTATCTTTAAACACGCGGGGAGACCAATCAAAGATGATTATATTAAAGTTCACATCTCTGATTGGGAGCTAAATTATTGGAGTTATCTGTAATCTCAGAGATTCTTATTATCTCCCTAACGTTCCGTGAGAAATCTCTCTCAACTCTGTTTCTCCGTGTGATATACTGCTTTCCTCGCTTTACAGAAATTGACCCCCAAAATAATATTGCTAGGGGTCGATTCCAAAGTCGGTGGAATACTGTAAATTAAAATTTAGGTATAAAATAGTTAAGAAACAGATAAAAATATTATGAGTGGCAACACAGAGTCGAGAGAGACTGATTTATCAGAAAATAATAACGGTAGTAATAATTCTCCTTATGAGCGTCTCAGATTTTAAAAATGAGTAGCTTATCTACTCATCTTTGATTGGTCTCCCTCCCCCAACATACGTAATATTTCGTGCTCCACTTACTCAGCCACCAATATATATTTAATAGACCGTAATAACAACAATAACAATAATAATATTGACGCGACTTTATTTCAGGGCGAGTATGGTGATAGTAAGTCTCTTTTCACATCCAATGTCTTCTTACATCCATTCATCCTCTCACCCTATGTCAATGAAGATTAAAAGAGAGACCTTTTGGTAGTAAAACAAAACAAAAAACCATAAAATGAATGCATTATTATATGGGTTAGAAAAACCTAAGTCCGTACTTATATAAAATAAAACCCAGCAGGACTTCACCCACGGTAAGGGGGCGTGACAAACCTATTGGCATTAGCAACTTAGATTTAAAAGAGTGCGGAAAAAGTGATACTAAGAGAAAAAAGTACGAGCAACAAAACTGAAAATAACAGAAAATATTAATGCACTCTCATACCAAAAAAACAACTATGGACATGATGAAGTTCACATAGTGAATCAAAGTGAAATAACATGGAGAATTCGGGCGGTGATTTCCGGACACAGTTCTATGAATAATATTTTTCACCACGAGCGAAATCTCCGAAAACGAAATGGAAAAAGTCGAAATAAAAACACGTAACGTCCTGCTTCTTTTGTTAAAGCCGCAGCAATCGATACTCGGCTCAATTTATGAAGCGCAAAAGACGTCAGTTTTAATGATCGGCTAATGGAAAATTCGGAGGCGAAACGGACGACGAACGCCAATCTCGCCGGTAATGCGATATCAAATCGCAAAATCGCGAGGGTAAGTGCATTTTCAGCGTTGGGAGCACACGATGCGGTGAAAGGGAAGGGCGCGGGGTTGGGAGAGGGCCTTTGAGGAGATAAAAGAAACGCGACGGAATCCAGTTTATGCTCGGAACAAAAATAAGGCTCGCGAGCGGCGAAGCATCCTCGAATTGCAATCGGAAAGAAGAACGTGGTGATTAATGAACTCGGGTCCATTACGCGGGAGACATTTCTGGATTAAACGGGGGCTTTGACGGGAGGCTAGAAAAAGTGATATCGGCGGTGGTTGAAGGAAAAGAGTTTAAGGATTATTTATAAAAGGGAAATTAACTTCGAATCCTCCGCCGCAGAAAGTTAAGGGCCAATAAATTCCTTTCGTGGGGAAAGTGTTGGAAGTGCTCATTAAGTGAGAAGATAAGGAAGAATAGATGGCCCGAGTCGTAATGGGCCAGAACAAAAGGAAAGTTATTAAATAAATAGTTCTTAGTAAGCGAGGAATTTGGACGGATTCGTCGCGGATATGCCCAAGGGTAAATGGAAAGGTTTCGGCAAAAGTAATGAAGAGTTAAAAAGGCTTTTTTAATGAAACTGGAACTCCGATGGAGAGTTCAATAATATGAAGAAGAAAGATTATAGTCTGGAGATAAGTTTAGAGGACAAATGATAAATGAGACAGAAAGAGAAAGAAGGTTGATTTATAGCCAAACTATTCTCCCAAAATAAGTCCAGGAATTAGTTTTAGCAAAATTTCTTCAATTTAAAAGAAAATGAGATAAGTAGGAAATCCCTTAAAATTTAAAATTCACGATAACTAATGAACTTAAGATACTATTAAAGTTCTAAATATTAGTTATTTTTACGATATTTTACTACGCTAAATGCCTAATGCCTATTTCTATAGAAATATTAGTAAAGGAAATGAAATGGATGTAGAAGTCATAACAGTTTAAAATACAAATTTTCCAGAAGCAAGGAGTTTATAGTACATTATAGGGAGTGAAGAGTAGGGATTAGCTAAGAAACTATCCGTTAAATCCATGACTTTAGAAATTATTATTGTAATCGAAACAATGATAAATCAAATATACGTAGGATGAAAAGTAAAGTAAGTAGTAAATTCCTGTATAAAATTAAAATTTATTGACATCCTACCGAATCCTAAAATACTTCAGGATACATTTTCTTCGCGATTTTAAACATAATGAATGGACGGAAGCGTGACGTAAAATGCTTCAGCAAAATCGACCAGAGACGTCGCTTGCTCTCGACTCATAAACACATCAACTATATTCTTGTATAACCTACATTAAAAACTTCTGTTTCAAGAGGAAGCAAAAACGCGGGAAAGTTGGTAAGGATTAGTTTAGAGGCAAGCATAAAAAGTACGAAGAAAGGCTGTAATATATGTTGCTGAACGGTTAGTTGCGGGAAGGAACTATTCTTCTTCCAGCCTTTCGAGTCACCCTCTGTTTAAGCGGAGCAAAAAATGAAAGAGGTCTTGGGTGTTTGGAGCAGAGGAAAAAAGAGGTAACAACAAGGAGAGAAATGAGAAGGGCTCAGAGGGAGGAGTGGGAAAGGATCGAAAGTGAGGGAAGTAAATTGAGAGGTTGAGAAGCGAGGGAGTGAGGGAAAAATGCTAAAGAGGGCGGGTACACGGAGAAACGATTTCTTTCAAAGGAAGATATTGAGAATGTACAATGCCTTCTTACACTTAATCCTTAAATAAAGAGGGAAGGAAAGACAGATTTTAATATGAAAACTGTGCATTGTATATAGCTGTTGGATGGAGAAAGTCTGTGCGTGAAGGAAGAGCCATAAAGGAGAGTGAAGGTAAAGGGAGAGAAAAAGAAAATATAAAGAAGTGGAGCGTAGAATTAGAGCTTGGCGACATCTTCTTGGCCATTTATTCAAAAGTCATTAACGTAGATTGTGCACCTCGATGTTATAGAAGCATAGATTTAAGAAAGTTACCGATCCATGAATATAATTATTAGCTGCTTCAAACTAATAATTATGTCTAGTTTCATCTAAAAGTAGATGAATATTTACTAAATAACGGAAGTTTAAAGTAAACGAATCACTGCATACATTCTTCCAATTTATTTGACCGCTTCAGGGAAACCGTTAGGCAATACAGTGCTCAGCTTAACCTTGGAATAAAGATTAATCAGTGACCATAGTGATTTTAGAATGAAGAATAGGCACTGAGAACCGTAAATAACAATTTATTTATTTATTTAAATTTACGCTGCAATTTGGCCTTCTGACCAGGTGGCAGCGTTGGAGGGGGAACATTACATGAAAAAATAGGATTGCCTGGCATTCGCCCTAGGATAATAATGTACAAAAAAAGATTTTTGTTAGAACATGTTCATTTTTGTCGGGTATTTTCGAATAAATTGATAATGATTCACAGTTTAAGGAGAAGTTATAGGTAAAGAGGTAAAAACTAAGTAGAAAATGAATAAAGAGAAAAGATGAGAAATAGCAGAGATGATAGAAGAGAGGATAATACGGAAGAGGAGGGGACAGAAAAACTGACGATGAAAACAAATGGATATAAAAAATATGAAGGAGATGAATAAGGTTTGTAAGACTAAAAGAGAAAGGTGAAAGAGGAATAAACAGTAGATGCAGTGTGACCATAAGGAAGAAAATAACAGAATGGAGGAAAAAAGGAGATTAGAAGAGAAAATAGAAGAGAAGCGCGGGTTTTTGTCCTTGGTCAGGATGGGAAGGGAAATAGAAAAAAGATGAATAGAGGATAAAGATGAGGTAGATAGTGATAGAAAAGAATACGCAAAGTATGGTAGAGAAAGGATAACTGAGAAAGAGGCGAAAAATAGATCAAAAAAGTGAATCGCATTAAGTGAGGGAGAATTGGAAAGAAACGAAGGGGAATAAACTGACTCATAAAGGAGGTGAGAGCAGAAAAGGGAAAACGAACAGGTAACTTAAGAGAGAGAAAGGATAACTCGTGGAGTTGAAGAACATTTTTTTGCGAGGAAAAAAGGTAAAATGTTGAACCGGAGTGATACACATCGGTTTTATTTTTATTTAGGCCCGCTGTAGGAGAGCGAGGCAGTTTGGGTTCTTCAATGCAGAAGAGACGCCCAAAGCAGAGCGTCCAAATCGACGGATTTTCGGTGGGAACGAAAAACGGAACAAGCGTTGACAGAAGTTAAATGCCAAAACATTTTAGAGGATTATCTTATGCAGATGAATTAGTGAAAAGGACTGTTTGCAGGATGTGTGGGGATGAAACGACGAAAGGGATGGAGTTTTATTGGGCGATGGGGTTGGTTTACGCGGAGAAATAATTTCGGGATTAAAAACGTTCGAGCGAGAGAAAATTATGGATCCAAACGAGCGTCGTTTTGTGCTCTTTGTGAGGATATTTTCGGCGCTATATTCTTTCTCAGCTAGCTGTTGTTCTGGCCATATCATGCGCACATGTTACCATTTTATGGTCATGTTTTACCAATTGAAATGCGCCCGGTTTGCTAACGTCACATTTTTAAGAAGTTTCACGGCAGATATGAAGTCGGGAAGGCATTTTTATTAATTTTAATAATTAAATACGTTTAACGCAACAATGTTTGAAAGTAAAAGTGAATTGAAAAACGAAGAAAGCAGCAGTAAAAAAAGAATACTTAAAGTTGAACTGATGATAGAGCCCGTTCCGAATATTTTTCGCATTTTAGAAACTGAAATCAAAAGAATATGTAACAAAATATTCTTATTTCGAAATAATATGTTGGATATACTGAGTTCATCTCTACCAGCAACTATAAAGAATACGAAGCTGTTAATGAAAATATTCTCAGGAGATTACGTGATTGAGTCTTTCATAAATTTTGTTGGTAAAGATTTGACGAAACATTTCGAAACAGCTATTTTGACACGATAACAATTTTGCGCAAGAAAATAATAAAGCTAGTAATAGTAAGTAATTAAGTTCACCTTAAAACTTACTTAATCTGTCTGCTCATTTATGCCCGGAACATTGACATTCACTTGAAAAGAACACAAATGAGAAGAGTAGAGGGGTATCGTTGGCTACGGGACTTTTGGCTCCCCGGACAGGACGGTGTTAAACAAATGCAATCAAACATATTCGGTGTATTTTAATTCACAAGCTACATAATTTTAGCAATAGAATAATATTAAAATTTATTTTTACTTAATTGTATTCGCTTAAATATTTTATCGTTAAAAAGGTGCGGATATACGACAAAGGGAGTAATAAACCTAGATACGCTATTGGAGTGGATGACTTTTGAACCTGATGCAATAAATGTTATAATTATCCCTTTGTATAAACATAACAAATAGCGACAAATTGCTTTAAAATAAAGATACAACTCAAATAATAGCGAAGAAAGATAACTGATAGGAATGGAGATGACTTTCTTTCAACATAACTTTTGAATAAGAAAAATAAACTTTTTAAGTAGAACACTTGCGTGATAAAAACGTTAATTTCGCTCCTTCTGTGAAAAACGGGGATCTTCAAAAACTTTTCTTTGACGCTTATCATCTTCCGAAAATATTTTATTTGCTCTATCAGCATATCTCGTATGTTTATTCTAATCCAAAAAGCACTGTTACGCCAAACTCCACCTCGACCTTATTATTTAAAAGTAAAGGAAATATTGCCACAAGAAGAATTGGTAGAATCGTTTAATACTTATGAACAAATATATTTAGGAATGATCTGGTGCTTTCCCGGCGTATCAGATGGATGAAGCGTTCTCGGGTTTCCAAATATATTTACTCTACGCGTAATAGTAACCAATGAAAGTAATTCAAGTTAACAATGCAAAGCGATCTTAAATGAAAGGCTCCAACAGCACAAATTTCTCTTTCTCATTTGCTCCACTTCTAGACAGAGAAGAGTGACTACAACATACGTGTATTTATTTTTCTGAAAGGTAACTCGCTTCCGCCTCGAATTATAAATATTCCCTTCTATCAGAATGGTGGCCTGGTTATTTGGAAACACGATGGTAATGGCCCTTAGGCAATTGGAGCGTTGATATATAGGAAAAGAAACAGGAGGATTAGAAGCGATAACGGTTGCAAAACAGGTAAGATACGGAAAATGTAATCACGCCAGAAAGCTTATCGTTTTTCCGTTCTCTGACTCAACTATCAATTTTGAAAACGGATGCAATTTCCTACCGCATCCTAAAGAACCTGTCGATAAACATTTCACGATCTCCACTGAGATTGGTGATTTTTTTCTTACAATTTTTCATAATATATAAGGATTAGCATTATGAACATATTTCTTCGAATTTGTTTGTAACATATAAAATGAGTTCTATAGCAATCAAGGGAGAGGAAAACATCGGATCAATGGAATCAATATTTGTTTCTAGTATTTGAGTCCCACTTTAGATCTCTGGAAATCTCATCTTACTGGTAACACATCATACAAATAATTATTTGCCGCATAATGGAGCTTATTTTCTGGTGAATACGACAAACTCGTAAATATATCGCAGTGAACAAGAAAGTACTTTAAGTCATCGAAATTCGATCACGTATAGAACACTCTAATACGAGAAAGGAGTCAAAAAATATGAAACAGAACCACACATCGCTTGGGAGCATAATTAACGTGACCGATAAAGTTATATTGCAATTTTGGAATCCTTTAAAATACATGTGAATATTTTGATTAAAGAAATATTAAATTTTTTCTTGAATGAATAATGTTTAATACCTCCCATAACTCGTGATTTCCGTTAATAATTTTTTTCCTTTCGTACGCTTTTTTATATTATGTGGCGGCCAAGAAAGTATGACTAAGGCTATACTCATAAGTATGAAATACTAAGTCATAAGTACGAGTAAAGGCTGACTCCAAAGATGGTATGAAATATATGTCCCGCTATATGGAACGTCCTACTGAATTCTATCCGTTTACAGCAAGATCTATGTCATTGCATCACGTAGGATATTGGTGGACCATTTTCAAATCAAAATTCAATTTTATTTTAAATGGATGTAATTAGGATTAGGATATCAGACATCAGAATACTCACGGAAAGTTGCATTCCGAAAGCTAACATTCAGGAATAATAAAAATTTAACATTATAACTAATTTACCTAATTCTTTGGATCTTAACTATCTGTGTTACATCAAATTCATAAAAGCTCGTTCTGTTTCATTTATGAACACAGTCGGTACTTGATTTTAACACCTCCTTTTCTTTCATAAAGAGCATTGTAATCTCGCGATTAAAAATGGTTACTAAACTTGTAAAAAGGAATTGTGAGGGCCACAGAAGGATAAACCCACACATCGGTGTTGCGACGGAAAATTTGAAGAGCTTAATAAGTTCTGATCCAGAAAAATTAAAAAAGCTGTAATTGATATTGATTGTTGACTTTCGAAACTGTTCGAGTTACATTCGTCCGATAAATTTATCTTGCAATCATTATTTATAAATATATAATATATCAATTACCTTGTTACATCTAGGCTACCTTCAAATTCATATAATTAAAATAGGATTCATTACAAATGAAAATTACAAACTATAATTGATCAATGAAGCCTTTGCTGTATGGAATTACACGGTGCTAGAGAATAAAATCACTATGAAATTTTTTTACTATTTCATTACAATTTTGACTTCTTGTATAATCATGATTACGCTGACCTGATTTTCGTTTTATGGAGAAACAGTTTTTGCCAAAAGTTCCTATTCTCTCCTACATAAACTAAAAAATTTTAATGCACTAAACGAGAAATCCCGCATAGTTTAGTAATAAAAAATTCCAGCTTTGAAAGTTCGTCTACGAAAACCCTAGCAGCGCCGCCATCGGTTTCAATTGCCGATCGATATTTGTTAATGATGGGATGTAATATCTTAAGGCTGAGTAGCGAATTATTCGGAGCTTGATGAGCTCGAGAGGATTGTGCATAAGTTGGCAGCGCCGTGGGCTTCGGAAAATGGAAAAGTGGGGAGCAAAAAGAGAGAGGCGATAGCTTACCCTGCTTTCCGCACGGCGCCGGTGCAATTGAACGAGGCGGAAGCAGTTCCCGCGGCCGCCCGGGATCCCGTGCCAGTCCCGGTCCCGCCTCCTCCGCCTCCTCCACCGCCTCCTCCGCTACCTCCGCCGCCTCCTCCTCCACCACGGTACGGTGAATTGTGTGTGGAGTCCCCTTCCTCCTCGTCGCTCACTGCCGTTGTGAGCGACATTCGGTCGTCATCCGACATCTTTGACAAAACAAAAGGGAGAAAATGGTGAGTGCGAGCCGAATCGAGGGTATTTCCAAGGGAATATCTATATTTATCCCCCCTAATTTTTATTTTTGCGTGTTTTTTTATTCCGCGTTACGTTCGTTTCTCACGTTATCATGCTTATTTTATCACCGTCGCGTTCTCTCTTCTCTTTATTTTTAAAGTAAAAGTTTTTATGTTTTACGCTCCAGCGTTTGTTGGTGACATGTTTTAATCTTTTCATCCCGCGAGAAATATTTACTCGTAAATTGGAAGCGGTTGATTAATCGTCCATTCATCCGGGTGGTCGAACTCATTGCAAGACAAAGAATGCTCTCCCCTTCTCCCTTTGACCAGTTTAAAAAACTGGTCAAAGTATTAAAGGAGAAGGAATTCTAAATGAATTAATTTTTACTTTATTACGGCGTTCACTCTCGGAGAGTGAATTGCAGGGGGTGGGAAAAAGTCAGATTAACTTTTTTCCCTTGTATCAATAAGTTGGAAGCTGAGACCCAAAGTTCAGGGCTACGTAAAAATGTCGGATGGAGAAGTAGGTATTGGAAAACTCCTTGTCTTTTTCCGATATTAGTTACAACGACGAAAGGGAAAGGGAAGATCGATATTTTTTTGACTTTTGTATGAAATACACTACCTACCAATGAGGGTTGGAAACGAATGACATTTCGTTTTTCTTGAGAGTTCCTCTTCGACTCGCAAAGTATCGAAAAACTGTTATCGTTTAGCGAACAGACTGATTTTAAGGAAACCCTCAGGAAATTCGAGTAAACACGACCAATAACTTCTAATGTTTATTTACATTCAGACGTTATTTGATTTGGGGTAGTATTAATATTAAGTATTTAATAATTTCACAGTATACAAGCATTAAGATACCATTTATACAGTGGATAATTCTTTAACTCGGAAATTTACACAATAAAAATGAGCAAATAATGTATGTCTAGAAGTAGACGATGAAAATAAATCAACAATTAGAAGAACAGTTTTCAGTTAATTGCACATTAAAGGTTAACTTTCTAATTTACATTTATTTTATAGTTAATCCATGAAGGAACAAAAATTAATAAAATACATTAATATAAAATTTAATAAACCATACAAACAAAACATTAGTTACAGATACAATATGACCATTGAATAAGGTTAATTACTTAAGAATTACAAGATGATGTATTTATAGACGTTTTTAAGCATGCCAACACAATCTTTACGTTTAGCTTAACATTTAATGGATTAAAAACTAGCGATAGTAACTGTTTGCTTTATTTTAACGCTATAAGGTTTAATTATGATTGTTTTGTTAAATACTCAAATTTAAGGATTATATTACGGTTTAAACGTCATTAAAGCATGTTGCGATGAATTCTAGTCGTCTAGCTCTCATACGTAAAGGTCGTATCGTATACTCTTGACGCGCTGTCCAAAGTCATTCCTTCTGCCCCACTCAACTTTCCGGCGAAAGTCGTTAATAGACCCGTAATTATGCGAGAAGAGAGAATAGAGGAGAAATCAAATCCTTTTGTTGCCTTAAAAGTGGCCTCAATTTTCAAAATTCGAAAATTGCCTCGCAAATATACGGTCCGTCGTTTTCCGCTTGACTCTCCTCTCGAACCTCTTTCTCTCCAAAAGACTCAACTTTTAACTTTTCGTCCTTTCCTTCCAAACTTCCTTTTCTTTCTCTCTCTTGATCGCATGCATTAAAACTGGCGAGTTGCGGAATTTTCCTTCCACGCCGTCCTCAATCTTCTCCGAAAGGCATAATTCGTCCCCGCCCTCCCCACACCTCCGATACATCTCATTATGCGTCTTAATACCTGAAAATTTCTCTTTCTGAGACGCGTCGCATTTTCAACTCATCTCCGCTTCTTTCCTACCAAATTTGAATCTTCTCTTTTTTCCCCTAAACTCTCATCTTAGCTTCCCGTCCATCTCCAATTCCTGCCGAGCCAATTCCAATCTTCTCTTCCACTCCGTATCCTGGTTATACTTAACACCTAAGGCTTTTCATGATTAAAAGTTGTTATTTGCCCCTCATTCTCAATCTTCTCAAACCCAGAGGAATTTATGCATGGAAACTGCTTTTAGCTTTTTTGGAGCGATTCCTGAGAAAGGGCCGGCAATATCAGTTATCATTTCATCTTCGAATAAGTAATTTTTCACAATGAAGTACGAGTGTATAAACATCCTCGCCCTTAAATACGTCAACGTCATAAGTATTTAGATTTGAATATCAAGTATCGAATTATAAGTGTATTCCACTTCATACCACTGCAAGAAATTTTAAATTGAAAAATCTTTTACTTTTAGGTATCGCATAGTCTTTTCCTTATTGGGAGATTCGGGTTCGAGTCCCGGCGCTCTCAGACTCAACTCAAGTGAGATTCTTCTTGGAAATTTTCCTTATTTCCTTGGTTATCAGAGATATAACATTTTTTACTTCAGATTTGCTACGATACGTTGGAGGATAATTTAATGGAAACCCTATAAACAAAGTCCATTTGTAAGAATTTCAATCTCATAAAAGTAAAAATAAAACTTTAAACAAACCTTAAATTTTACGTGACGTTTTCTCTAGATGCACTCGTGACCCTCTAAACAAATACCCTTTCCCGACATAAAATTCATTCTTTTTCCAACTTACAATAAATTTACAGAATGTGCATACAAATAGGAAAACATAATAAGAAAAGGTATCGCTTTCTGAATTCGGAAATTTCCTTGGATATTGCCTATCAGCAGGAAGATCAAAGGGAACCTTTTAATAAATTTAATCCTTTCACTCCAATAAATAGGGAAGTAATAAAACCATTCTGACTGACAAGTTTTATTTCCGGAATATATTGCTTCCTCTATCCTCATTTTAGACTATAAACGGCTGCCAGATAAAGGGGAATATGTTGTATAGAAATGAAATGTATAGGTCAAAAGGATATTTTAATTTAGTCCAAGCAGTGCAGAGAACTGGATATAAAAACTTTAGGCCTGAATTATTTAATTTTGTCGCCGTATAGAGTACACAGCTCCGATATTTTAGGTAGTAAATCATGCAATCGTGTGTTTTCGTTGGGTAATATTTCATTTATGTGTTATTGCATATGTAACGTGTAAATTTGATTAGTGTGTTCTTTCTTATGTATTCATGTTACACATGGAAAACAAATGGTTATTTACTTTCTCTTCCTTTTGTTTAAATTTTCGACATTTTTAGTTACCTGTATTTTATTATATAATTGCTTATACATTTTTTTATTCTGTGTTTTTTGGGTCTTTATCACCCCACTGTTGGTGTTTCCACGTCACTTGATTTTTTTTTCATTGTCCAACCTTCCGTTGGAAATTTTTTTCCCATTCTTTCTTTTTGTTTTCATTTTATATTTGTACATATAATAACGAAATGCGAAATTAGGTGGAAGAGAGCCGCACCCGGGTCTAACCAAGCCAATAAAGGATCAATCAATCTATCTAAATAATCCCATTTATTTTAGACTCCAATCTAACCACTTGTCCTGATGAATTCCTAGGTAACTCGACGAACACGATACTGCTTCCCAAAACCAACTTACGTAGCGGCGGATATGTATTCCGAATGTAATGAAAATCATTGGCTCCGCAACACATCGCAAAACCCAATATTCCCTCCGCTTTTTGTCCTCCCGCAGTGCACAGCCTCGAAGTTCCTCATTCATTCACTTGCATCTCGCTCGCTTCAATTCCCATTAATCAAACTCCCTCTCCATCATCGCTGCAAACTTCCTCACACCTCAAAATCTCTCCTCTGCTACAGCAACAGTTTCCGAACCTTTCCTCGATGCAAACCACATCTCTCACCAGTTTCCCTTCGTGTGTACCTTTATATCTCAAAATCCTCCCAAGATATATCTAAATCTCGTTCCTCACTACACCAAACGCTCAATCCCCATAGAGCAAAGTTCATCTCAGAATAAATTTATGCTGTTTATTTTACTCTGTTCCAAATAAATGAAGAGAATAGAAAGCATTAATGCATTTACTACTATAATCAGAATCTACACTATATGTGCTATATTTAGAATCATTATCAGAAGTACATATACGTATAAATACTACGCTATCCTATATTTATTTAAACTCCTCTAAATTTCTTTTGTTTGCCTATAATTCGTAAACTTGTTTTTCAGCTACATATGTGGTCAATACTTTCTTCAAAATTAATGTGAGAGTGAGACAGCAAAAGAGACTAGAGATTTTTATTAAATACTCAACAGGGATCAATGGATTTATAGTAGAATCTTCCTTAAAAATCTGGCGAACATTGGAGTTTATGAAATCTTATTTTAAATTAGGACTCGAGATTGCATTATAAGAACGTAGGCAAATAGCAGAGAGTATTTCTGTTGTTATCTGGGAATGAAGTGGGCGAATAATAGTTTTGAATCACTAAAAAATCTCCATATCTGTCACGAGGTCTTATTTGGTAATAAATTTAAAGACATTAGTCAGAAAAACAAGGGTTAGAAAACTCAAACTTTGACTTTCTTAATCGTTTAGAACTTAAGAACTTAGGCTTAAATAAAACATCACTAATTTCTTTCCTCTCCTTTATTATGCTTTCTTCATCTTCTTGTAGCATTTTCACCATTTTGCCATTGAGCAATAATAATTAGTATTATTTGAAAATAGTGTAACTTTTTGTGAAAGATTTCTCAAGGTTATCATTTTTATTAAATAAAAATTTTGGAAAAAGGATCTGATGCTTTCCCGGTGTATTTGACTGAGGAATGCTTCTCGGGTTTCCAGCCGGGTGATATTTCCAGCCGGTAATCACCCGGCTGGAAACCCGAGAAGCATTCCTCAGAAAAATTTTGGAATTATTAGAAAAACCACAACAACAAAATACACAAAACACTCAACAACTAAATTGAATGTAAGGGAATGTAATTCAATGATAGTCTTGAATTATGCCTTAACTAATAGTTATGCAACTAATGCATTACGTTAGGCGAACAAACGATGCACCAGGAGGACGGTTTTTTCGTAAATTTCTAGAATTCGACGGCGGTGGTGTAAATACGTGGTTATTTTGATCATAATTTGGGCCAATCAGTTTCCAGACCATCTCTATTTCACACATTCCATTCCAAACCATACCTTTCAGGTTATTTCGCTTCTTTCTCCGGCGGTATTATATCCACCTCTGCTATTTTCCTCCTCATTACTCCACCTTTACCTCGCAATCAATACGTCATTCACAATCTCCCTCTATGTGACACCTTTCCATCCATCAAATTCCACTTCCCCCGTTTTCAAACTTCCCCTTCGCTCTTTTCAGCAATTCGATCCAGTTTCCCCTTTCTCCACGGACCGAGAAAAAGAATGAATAAAGAATAAAAATTTCTAGTTCAATGTGCCACCGCTGCAATTCCGTCTCACTTATATCAACGCTTCCTTTCCCTCCGATTCCACTCCCGTCCTCTCCCCGATCCCAAAAACAGTCGGAATTTTCAGAAAAAATATGTCCGTATGGATTCCCCTTCCCTCATCCCTTTCAACCCCCTTCCATAATCTCTCTCCATCCCCCTCTCCGTTCGATTTTTTTTCTGATTCGTCGGGTCCATTTATATCGGTAACTTTTTGTCAGGATTCCGGTCGCGTTGCACGCTTTGTACATGTCGTTCGGATAGGATTCTAATGATTTTTCACTGTTGAATATATATTCGGGAGTGTCCTTTTCGGAATATCGTCTTGGTGGGGAAAATGGGAAAATATGTCGAAGCGAAGGGGTTGGGGAGAGGATAATTTTTCCTTTTCTTTCTTGTCGGTGATTAGCGACCGAAAACGCTGGAAAATCGGGATCGCAATGAATATCCAACGGAGCGATTTGTTATTAGTAATTGTGTGTATATTTGGTTGAATGAAAGGAAATGGTATCGATTATTCCGGTACGTTCATTACGCGACGGATAAGTTGAGCTCAAATGCTGATTAGCGGTTTACACAGATTTAATGCAAAGCCTGTCCACCACGAAATATCGCTTACGACCAAATAAAGGCAAAGAAAAAAATATCTCGTGAAAGGTACTGTTTTATCATGCCCTCCCAGTTTAAATCGACGCAGCAGCGAGTACTATCAAAGTCGCGATGTTTTGCTAACTTAATATGTACCACATTCATCTATTCTTATTTAAAGATATCCCATTGGTCTGATTATATGAGTGAAAAGTCCCAACGAAGAAGCCGAGACGATAGTCAATGTGCAGTTGAACAATCCTCACGTTTCATATACGGCTCATATGGGTTGGGTTTTTTCTTTCTCAACATTAGGTTGCAAATATTTTTTTCCCGCAATCTACTCTTTCTTTCTGTTTTTAATTAGTCTCTCTAAATATGACGTCATACGAGGTTATGTGGAAGAAAGTCTCAATTAATTATTATTACCTAGTTATGTTGGCCGCGGTAATCGTAGTTTAAAAATCAACGAATGCGAGGAGAAAATAGATAGAGCGAACTAATTAATGGGGGCATTAGGGAATGAATTGCTTTTTTGGTGGAATTCTGATACCGAAAAATATGAAATCGTTAAAAATAAACTTAAATCTAGATTTATGTAGTTTTTACTATGTGATCTTTCGGCTACTTTCTCCTCTTCTGCACTTTAAAAATATCTATCATTTGCGTGACTATATGGATAATCTACAATTTATGCTTTACAATTTCTAAGCTTTTAGCCATATTATTGTAAACCTAGGAATTCTTTACAGCATTTAAAAGTTATTTTTATATTTCTTAGTAACTACAGAAATAATGTAATTATGTATACCTATATGGATATGTAACCATGTATTTAGTGTAAAAATTTGTAATTTATGTAAAACCCTCTATATTCATAGTTATACTGTGCAACTTTAATTCATGACCCTTATTATCTAACTTTATAATATCTCAATGCAAAACTGTTCATGTTAAACTTGTGAATGTGTTACTTCAATAGATAACTGTAAATGTTGTAAATATGTTTTATAATAATGTGCTACGTTTTGATGAAAAACTTTATTTAATATAATTTATGCAATATATTACCTACGCGAGTTCCCCCTCGTCTTTCGGCAATGATTACCAAAACCATTGTCAAAATGATTGACAAATTGCAAGAAAACCAAATTGCAACGTATTTACAAATACCTAAATTGACCCTAACCTTGCTAATCAAGTGACAATCTATCTAACTGAGTTCACATTTTGAAAGAAATTTAAATTCAAAAATGTCAGTAGAAATGCTCAATCGAGGAGATTTTGAAGGGTTTCCGAATTGACTAACTTGAATTGTCTTTTTCAGATACATGATAGTGATAACGGCCTGAGGGTTTTAGTGGAACAATCCCAGAATTAATACTCAAAAAAATCAGAAAAAAGAAGTTAGGACTCTATAAAAGCTAAAGCTGTTAGAAATATACTTCTAATTTTTTTTTTAAGTTTTACAATTAGTTATAGGTCATGGTATAGTTGAATATATCCTAAAACAACAGTTCGGACTCTATTGCCTCCGAAGGCCCTGACAACTTTGGGGATGAATATGTATATTTCCTGCGTAAAAATTCATGAAATAAGCTTGAATTTAAAATATCTTGAGCGATGTTTCTAAGAGAGCACTTATGTGTTACTTTAATATCAACTATGAACTTTGATTTCTAAATCACATTGGGATTTTATCCTTCCTATTTATTAATCGAAAAAGTTTAATCCGAAGATTTGGATGTTATGAGAATTCTCAGGCGAAGGAAAACTTTTCAAAGTGCGCTTTGAGATTTACAAAGTTGAGTAAATCTAATTAAAAAGATGAAGTAATATAAATTATTTATATTTTTAACTCTTATTGATCTAAAGAAAGTAATGAGCAAACTATTTGGATGTCGTAAGTTCCTTTAAAGAATAAACAAAATTATGATGAATCGATACGCAATACTTATTGTTAGTTAAGAAAATGACGATGAATTAAACAATGTATTAGGGCTTTTAAAAAGCAATTAGCTACTATTTAGGTGAAAATTCATCACCAATCTAGGATAAGCTGTCGGAATTCGTCAATTTATTTATTTTTCAATTTATTGTTGTTTGTATGAATATATCTATTAATCAACTCGCTCTTTGAAGTCATGGAATACCATAAAGTCAAGGCCAACACAGACGATACTAACATTTTATAATTGCACCTTAATTGCATTAATTGTCTTATTTTTTGGATTATAAAATAAAATGCATGACTAATATGACTATGAAAACGCCACCAGAAGCTGGCTCCAAATTGTAACAATGATTAATAGATTCTATGCAGAATCCGTCATAAGACATTCTAAATATTCAATAAAAGGCCTTAATCTCTGTTCAAGCAAATATTGTGATGAGGGTGTAACCGAGGACACGGTTTCACAACAATCAGTTTCGAACCTACTTTGATTGTTACTTTAAAATGT
This sequence comes from Ladona fulva, assembly GCA_000376725.2. Classification (NCBI taxonomy): domain Eukaryota; kingdom Metazoa; phylum Arthropoda; class Insecta; order Odonata; family Libellulidae; genus Ladona; species Ladona fulva. Next base: position 195,725 of record KZ308759.1, on the reverse strand, counting down.
TTTATCGTCATAAAACGAATACTCAACAGATTTACTACAAGCAAAATATTCCCTAATAAATTTCTAATGAGTAACTGTAGATTTGCGGCCTAATTATGAGCACACAAATTTATTGGCTTTTTTTCATTCGATTGGTGTATAATTGGAATCCAGTTTTAGCTTTCATTATTAGGTTTATTAGAATCGGATTGTAAATTTTTGGAATTAATAACTAGGCCCAGTCGTAATTCATCCTAGGAGTTAAATATTAAGCGTAGGTCATTCCGAATGCTGAATACATCTCCACTGCAAATCATGCGCGTTTGAACCAAACGGAATGCACACCTTGGTGCATTGTTTTTTAAGCCGTCTCTCGGAAAGCACGCAACTACTCCCCATGTATAAACACCATCAAGGCAAGCGGTGCATGAAACGTGGAGTGGTGGAACGCTCTTGCATCATCTATGAGTTAGTCTATGTCGCTAGCATGCACACATCAATCGTTAACTATGGAAAACTCATCCCCACTGAGGTTGAATGAAAGCAAATGATTCGCAGAAGTCACTAGCATAACATTGTTTCGTCAAACCGTCTGTACAATAAATACGTTGACGTATTATAATCGATTGTGAAATAAACATGAGTGACTGTGGCGTAAAGAAGACGCTCTCAGTGTCACCCACAATTGACTTAACTGTCACTCAGAGTTGATAGCTAAGTCACGTATGCACATTCACCATCGAATACACTAATGGCTCTTAAAGACGAGTAATATCAGTGCTAAAAACGTTCTTTCTCAAAGTAGATTGCTCCGCTTCGGAATTTGAAGAGAAAATGTGCGTGCAATTCGAGATTGAAGGAAATCCACTTCATGGTATCTTCCATAAGAATATCAGATTCGACGGTTTTCCAACTTCTAGATGAATCCGTCCGTTTATCGATTGCTTTTTCCTTCGCCCCGTAAGTTTAACAAAAAGTCGTATAAAATAAAGTCTTTTCATTGATGTGAAGAATTATTTGCTGGAAAATTGCCTTTCAGTAGATCCGAATACATGTTACAATTTTAAATTTCATACTTTCCTATTTTTGAAAATATCAGTTGATTTAAAATTAATATAATCAAGCGTGACTTCGTGTAATTTCACTCCCATCTTAAGAGAAAGAATACTTCGTAACTTCCAAAGCAGATTTTTATAGATAAGTCAGTATGTCCTGAAGATATCAACATGTTGACGAAACTAATCAGTGAAGTATTCTGTGCAATTAAGAAGTACTCTTTCTTTTAAGATTCAGCAATTGGAGGTCAATGTGAATTTATAAGAAGTAAAGAAACGACGATCTGTTGATAATTAGATTGCTATAAGCAATAAAACTATGTTGCTCGTAATTCATCGTTTTTCCGTTACAATTAATACGTTTATCTGTTATATTTTCTTACTAATCCTCCCATTAAAATACAAAAAATAAAATTTGATTAATTTGGAAACCTCTCATTTCTTTTCAAACAAGGAGGACAGATACTCTTGCATGTATATCCTTCATAATTGAGGATATTCTGCCGACAATTTAGGCACAAACACAGGTAGCAATCTAAATAAATACATATCACCATTCCATTTTTACTAACTTATCTCTTTAAAATCACCAGGTAGTGTCATTTAACGGTTTTATAAATGCGAAATGTTTTATGGAAATGTAAAAAATTGGCCGATTCTCTTAATTCTTAATAGTGGAGATTAGTTTATCTTTCTGTTTTTTAACAAGCAATCGCCCATTCGAGTAAAGGCTATTTTAATTCGCGTGAAACTTCATTAAATTTCTTATTCGACACCGTTTTAGGCTAATCCGACGTAATACTTCCCACGGTGGCGGAGTGGTTAGCATGCTCAAACCCCAAGGTCCCTGGTTAGAGTACTGGCCACTCGGATTTTTCTCGTTAGGAAACGGTCGTGTGTGCTCCTCTATTGTTTCTGTTTACACCTATACTGTAATAGTACAATACATGGATATTTGTAAGGGCACAGGTAAACACATAAAAATAGAGAAATAATTGTTCTACTAGATCCTCAAGTAAGCGTATACACGTGCGTCAAGTATGGAACACATCCCTGATTCATACATTTCCTAATCTTCTCATCGAAACGTATGAATACCTAGTAAGAGCAAATCAAAGGGGCTCCTCTGATCAAAATGTCTACCAATACGCTCCATAAATCGAGAATATATCATTAATGCGTTTCATGGCAACAATGGCATTCAATATTGGCGCTCCTTTATTGCCTGCACGAATCGAATCCCGAAACTCCAACTTTCTCTTAATTTCCTCTATCTTCGTCCTCAGTCAATTAAGAGAGAACTGGACCGTTATTTTTCCGCGCATTCCGGTCAGGTACGAGCGTACTGATCGCGCAATGATCTACCCACGATGATTGCGGCTTTCGAGGCCCTTTTCCATTCGAGGCGGAAGGGTCAAGCGTACGCCATTTGTTTTCGGTCGACGCTGCAGCGCTTAGTTCGCCAAAACGATATCTCTTTGCCTTCTCAGGTGGCCGAACCTCTATTCTTTGACGTGTAAACCTTCATTCCTTTCTCTTATCACTATTTGACGTTCCACGCTGTTGTTTTTTTGCTTCAATTCGAGCTTAAATAAGCCTTTTTTTGGTTTTCGTATTATCTTAGCTTCTCTGTTCTCAGAAATATAAATGTAGGGTAGTTTTTAAGAAACTAACCTCCTCTATGTTGATAGAAATAAGTTATTTTGGTATTTATAAAAAACTAGTGAATAAAATAACTGGTTAATTACAAATTTTCAGTGGATAGAACAAGAACCAATGCAGTGTTTATGCAGGAGTTCGTTTGTGTGCTTTTATGCTTTGGAGAACTGTCACGCACTACATCTTATCATTTTATCACAGACAAGCATGTATCTATTTGCTAAATGTGGAGCTTCCTTGATGTATGGCAGGGACTGATCTAAAAATGTATAATCGGCATGAAATCGTAAATCATTGGAATTGGCTCATTTCAACAACAATTCACGTTTAAAGAGATTATGAATGACTACGAGGCAACAAAACAGATGTTACAGAAATTTTGGAATATTTGGAATTTTCCGACGGAGTGTTTTAATTTAAAATACAAAAAAACTTAAATTACAAAGATTGAAATACATCGTAGTTTTCCTCTTCAGTAATCCTCACATTCAATGTTTCCTTCTATGGAAATCAATGTTCATTTTGAACTTTTCTCGTGACGTATACATATACGTATATATATACAAATAAAGTATCTGAATCCCTATATGGAGTATTCGTAATAACCGAACGAATTCAAATACCATATAAGACATATAAATTTGAAACAGTGCGTTTAGACTTGAAGATACTCATTAATGAGGAAAGTGGAAAGATTACTCGGAATTCAGAGCTTCACGTTGGCAGGATTACATTGTATTAGCGTCAGATAAAATTATTAGCAACCTTAGAAACGCAAAATGAAATTTTCCGTGAAAACGGAATGGATTTCAGTCGACGAAACTGATTTGTTAACAGTAATCTGCACATAAAAAATATGGCTCGAATCATACATTTAGGCCATATATTAAGCGTGAATGCATCGATTGAGCGATTACGCCGACAACCAGTTTTGATGAATGATACGTATCCTTTCCAGTCAGAAAGAGCTCATAGTTACAACCTTGTGACGAATTCGGTTGAAATAAAGAAGAGAATGATTTCAATAATAACGGTCTATTTCCTGAGATTTATAAGAATTCTAAGTTCTTTCCTTGCACTTGTAATGCCAGGCTCCAATCATGCTTATTTTATAGAATCTTATATTGTACAAACAAACACGGATTCCTTCTTAGCTTAGATTGTGAGCACAGCCAAGTTAAAGATCGATCTGAAACATCGTATTTTTCCATCGATTACGCGCACCTTATAATACCATGCACTTTCCTCCTTTGAGTACTCATAAAAATGTGTGCAGAACCCATACTTAAAATATACCCCACACTTTATGTTCCCATGAATAATTCCATGGATATTCCTTAAATTCTTGAATCTAAAACGCACCCGATTTATGCAGGCTCTAAAAGACAAAATGGATTCGTCTTAGATTCGAGAATATACCGTGTAAAGATAATTCCCTTTTCTGTAAAGTGCCGTTTTCAGACAAATGAATAACGGAATGCTAAAAGTAACATCGAGGAATTTTTACCTTTGCAAAAGTAATGTTTCGCGGTAGTTTTAACGTTTAAGAAGTACAAATTGTTTAATTTTTTAATTGTATTGAATATTCAATTATAAACTTATTACTTAACGTTATTGTCCCTGAGTAACTTCTACACTGGTAACATGACTCATCTGTAATTAAAGTACAGTATTATCGAAATGATTGTGGAAACGAAGTATTTGATTTTTTTTGTTTCCCAATGGATAACGCGCAGCGGCGTTTTTTTCAATGGCTGGACTTTTTATTTAGATAACGCGCGCGTTATCGATGGGAAAACACGGTATTTATATCAGGGAAAGGTTCTATCCCCTCATAAATCGGTCGATGAATTCAATCTCCAGAAGGTTTGATTGGTTTTATCGAATGTTCAAACAGAATAAGATATTTAAAAAATCGAAGAACTAACAGCACCAAAATCGATAATTGAAGAACGAGATTATATCATGCTACCATAAAAATAATGATTCTAATCATCGCTGAGTAGGAAAGTGTACATTAATAATTTTCAGTTATCTACTCCACTACTTTGACGGTGTCCTTACCGTCAGGCGGTGTCAGCGGCCACCATTTCCATTCTAATAATGCCTTTAATACTGGCGTGGCGTAATGACGGATTGGAAAGCAACGCTATTGCTTTTGCTATTTAAATGAAGCTCTTGTGATCCCACATGAGCCCTACTGGCAAACAGTGCCGACGCAGATTTCGAGGATACAGTTTTTATTTGGTTCGTTCAAAGCCGATTTCCTAAAATCCGTATTCATTTTCATCAGCGCTTATATTAACTTAAACATTGCTTTGCAGAGGAGCGATATATTCTCGACGCAGATTAAAGATGAAGGGATATATCAGATGACACGTGCTTTATCAATTCCATTGCCTCGTTACATTTTTGCAGCGGAATTTGAACCCAATGAGGTGCCTCGCTCGATTGTCTGAAATCCTGGATAAGAGCATTCATTTTTATCCGAGATTACAGGTTTCTATTCCATTTACGATGGAACAATTAAGATTAAAAATTACCTATATAAAAAAAACTAATTAAAAAATAGCAATGGTAGATTACTTTGCCTAAAAAGATTATGCAGTTTTACGGAGCGAGACAGAAACTTTTGCCGTTTTCAAATGTACATATAATTGAAAGGAGGGTTGAATGTTCTCGAGGAGGAACACACATGAAGAAAGTCTGACAGAACCGAGACACGAACCCGGATTTTCCGCTTACCGGGCTTTAGACATTGAGGTATCTTACAAGCACATTTGTCGATGCCGTTTGGTAGCATGTTAAATTTTCAGGCGAGATAGCTTAATGGCTAGAGCAGTCTTCCGGAAAGCAGAAGACCCCATTTCGAATCCCGATCCTGTCAGACTTTTATCATGCCCGTTTCTCTTCGGGAATATTCCTAGCCTCACGACTTTTCGTGCAATACCATCCTTATCTGTTTCCTTGAGGATTCAATGTATTAAAATTTAAAATTTTAAGTAAAATAAACTTGTAGATGATAATGCCTACGTGATGGTTTTATAAAAGTTCACACCCAGAGGAAAATAAACTGCACTGCGTCGGTATTGATTTATCATTTGACGAGTGCATGAGCGAATGACTGAGCATTGCTAACCTCATACTCAGCATTGCTAACCTCATACTCTGCACGATTCGGAGCTTTAACTACGTTAACGTTGAGCCGCGTTTCCAATACAGCTCGTTTTACGGAGTCAAAATTCAAAGTATTTCCTCGATCTCTATGTGAATTACAACAGTTCTGAATGATGCATTTAATACAGTTACAGTCCCATTTTCCATAGATAAATCTAAATATATTGCGCACGAAATAGCACTGGAAGACTACCATACATTTTTAAATGGTGAACGTTGACAATTATGCTTTTATATGTTGAAATTGTTTGCTTTCCTCTCATTCTTCATCACTCATTCAAAAATTGCTTCTCTATTACAGCTATAAAGAGACCGTAGATCTAAATGAGAATTATACTAGGGTACTGTAATGTTATGAAAATTTAAGAACAGCACTAAAAAGGTCACGTTTAAAATTTATAAACGAAGGTTTTAGAAGCAATTAAAAGTAGATGTAGCGATGTAAGCTAATCTTTTTACGAACAATACGAATACGGGAACCCTTAAATTGTGCAAATATTTTAAACACTTCGCTGTTATATTTCGCGTTTATATTTAAACACTTCGCTTCGCGAAGAAGAATCACTTATTAGTTTCCATAGAATATATTTTTTATTTGCGACTATTTTCTTCTACAAGTAGACATAATCAGACATCGGAAAGGTTATTATACGTACATGAGGATAACTATGCTATATTATTATAGACTTTATGGATTTTACTAACGATTCCGATGCCTGATGATGTCTACTTGTTGACGAAACTAGTCGCAAATAATAAAATAAATTCTATAGAAATAACTAGGTATTTGTTCTTACTTCTTTAGTATTAAATTCATATCCATTTAGCTCACACGAGATGATACTGAACGTTATATCAATCGAATTCTATGTTTGATGGATAAAGAAATAGGATTAAATTGAATTCCAAAATCCGGAGACATCTCTATGTTTTCAAATATTTAGAAACTGCCCTCTCAGATTCCCTTTAAATCCGCGCCAAAATTGATACGAATGCAAAAAGGAAAAGCTTTATTAAAAAAGGGACGGACACAATGCGCAGAAAATTGAATGCTCCGGTAAAAGTAAAACGCAAAATAAAAATTATCGTCATTATTCCTCGAAAAGTCGGAAAAGATATGCGATTGGATGCAGTGTTTGGTCGCACAAAAAATTCTCTCACCTCCGAAATCACGGCGGGATAAAAATTCATTCCTCTTCACCGTAACATTTTTCAGCACTCTCGCCGCCAACGTATCGAAAACAGCTACCGACGGATAAAAATTGAAAAACGGCGTGTAACTTCGAAAAAAATGTATCGTCTGCTCGTTAATTTAACAGATATCGATGCGGGAACATTCGGAGCGAACGTTTATTTCTTTCCCGTGGAAGGTAGGCGCGTTCTTTTCAAGACGGGCGGTCGATACAATACTTAACAGACGCTAGCAACGTCTCGCAGCCTCGTCAGAAAGAAAGAAATAAAAAATCTTCAAGACGAGACGGACCGAAGGGAAAGACCAGAAAGCCTTTGGTTAAACGATATTGAAGAAAAAGCTGCCGCGAAAGAAATACCGTGGATGCTGTCGCGCATCAGAGGGAGGCTAAAGGAAGTACACGGACACTGTAAGAGATTCTTCCCTCAAAGGAATCCTTGCACGTAAGGATGCTTTCCATCATAATCAATCTTTACATGATGGAGCTCACAAGGAAGTTTACCTTCTCTGAAACAGTCAACGGAAGACACACACCGTGAGTCAATACAGCCATCGAGGATACGAATTTTGGTAAAAGATCTTACCATTCTATGCTCAATGAATATCGATACGAACCGTAAATGTGAGGTATTTCTTCGTGTCAACTGTTGCTTGTGTTCAAAGCGGAGTTAAATGTTTGTTAAGGAATTCATTTTAATTACAAATGTGATTATTACGAATCGTATTATATATTTACGACATCGTATACATTGGGCGAATGAAAGCTGCAGCCTATATATCGTATATTAAAACCATAGACAATTTTTTATTTACTGACATAGCAGTGTACTTTAATAACAACGGAAGAGCAAATGTTGCTCAATCAATATTAACCAAGGAAAGGTTTGCTAAGGCGGAATATTACTTTGCAGAATTACCTCTTCTATGTTAATAGTATAATTTGATGATTGTTTGGGTTTAAGGAATGCTTTCTCTTTAAGTAAAATTTGCTTTTTATACACAAGTTATCTCATGGAAAATCATGCATGAGACTATGCAATGGCTTAGAGATTCTTTCGTACTATCAACTAACCTTAAGCTCTAAAACCAACTGTGGTAACGGTAATCATTCTAACCAAACATGGACACCGAGGAAAATTTATATAGGAAATTCTCTTGCATATATTTTGTTAAAAATTCTCTTCTGCATCTCAACATATCAATACAGCTATCAAAACACATATCCGATATTTAGCATTGCATAAAAAGTTTGTTTAATCTGAAACCTAGCTGTTTACCTTTTCTCCGCCTGAGTTACAGCAAGGTTCTCATTCTTGAATATAGTCTTATGGTGATAGTAATTATGGTGAAAGAAGCGAAAGTACGAGAGGGAAGTTTCTTCTAGGATTATTCGTGAAACATTCACAGAGTATTTGCAACTTCATCTTTCATACAGAGGTGTACGATGTGATATCTATAAATACGTCCCCTCGTCAGTTGCAAGTATGGATTATTTCCACTTGCATTTTAGGTATGCTTCCTAAACATTTACACTTTCGGACATTTTTTTTTGAAAATTTCAACTGGAAGATACTATAGGTTATCCTCCCCATTGAAGTCATGTACTAGATATAAACGAATTCATGATGTATTGGACATCTACGTCTTGGGAATAAAACTAGCGAGCTTTATCCGCAAGTTGAGGGACAACAACTAGACGCGCACCGATCGGGATCGTGAATCACGAAAATGTCCGATGGACAAGCTGATATTGCAAATACATATTTCTTTAAAAAGATAATGAGTAGCGAGATAGATGGGCAGATATTGAAAGAGGTCACATCATAGAACGCGGCGCTCATCTCAGAGACGTAAACCACGGCGAGCGAAGGAAGTTTAAAAACAAACGAGCCGAGATATAGCGATCCACTGATTTCGTTTTACTTTTGCCTCATTCCGCAGACAAAAAAAGGACTTCCATACTCATATCGGAGTTTCCAGGAAGAAGCGAAACAAATGAAACACGGCTCCGAAACGTGAGTTTTCTGAGTAAAAGCCATGTCTACCGCGCGGATTATCCCACGTAACAAATGAATGTCTAGCGGAGGATGGAGCGTGCAAGTCGAATTGATGAACCGAAACTAGTCTTTGATGTTTTATCTCTTCCTCGTTTTTTCGATGCGGTTTCCTTTATTATTCGGGCGGCATGTGATGAAAAAGAATTCGTCCCATAAGAGGATTTTTAGCTTTGTTCGGGAAGAGGGGGAGACAGGTGTTCAGCGGATATTGTAATTATCCGTAAATAAAAGTCAGGAATTTCTGACGGAAGCTAAATCGCTGGATGAAATTCCGGAGAATCTACGATGCTTCGGAACGATGGATTTGGCGCTTATTAATATGATGAACTTTTAAGACCGCAACAACGTGCGGTAGTTTGTATTCAGGGCCTTCTGTTTCGTTAGGGAAATGAGAGATCATAGCTTCGTGAATCTTTTTCTCCGAGTTTGTATTCTTAGACGCAAAGTTCCTTATATACATGAACCAAATGAAGCAATTCCTTCACGTTGGAAGATAAATTTCCATGAGGTAGACTACGGTAAATCCGTATTCGTATTTAGCAACATTTAATTTTCCCATCAGTTTAAATGAGAATTCAGACTTAAGAAATCGATCGATTTCACCTTATACCTCAACACTTAAGTAATGATAACTATAGAATTTCTGCGTCGAGTATATAGGAGGCACTTTTTATACTGTGGGAAGCATACCATAAACCATGTGTTGGTTTCTTAAAAAATACAGATGAAAAAGTGAGTAAAATCTCTTCGAATCTAAATGTATTCTCTAAGGTAATATGGTCTACATTCGGTATTATGAAGATCTGGCATTTTCTTTATGATAAAACCGTAGCAGATAAACCATATTATGAAGGTATGTCACAGTTCCATTTGATTCTGCTAATTTTCTTTACTTTCAAGAGAATACAAAGCCAAGCAAAACAGGAAGATAAATCCTTATTATAATTATATCCTCAAGATCATAATAACGAAGATGTCAACCCCAAATGGCTGTAGCATAAGAGCTTATAATATGATTTGTGCTTCATAAAAGAAACAATTACACTGACAGCATTTTCTCGATTCATCACGAAAGTCAATTTAGGCCGAGTCTATTAATAGAAGACGCCTAACTTTTAAAATACCGAATATAACCACTAATTATCAATCTTATAATTTCTTGAAAGTAATTTACAAAGGATTGGAGGATAAATAAATCGCTTTAAATATAGGCATTGAAAATGAATCAAAAGGAATATGAGGTACAGAAATTTAGCAAATTCGTAATCTTTCTTGCGTATCAGTCTATGCTTGAAAACATGGAGGCTTTAGTAAGAATGTTCAAGGAAAAGGAGAAATGGCCGAAAAAACTTGTCTAGATGGACGTATTGTAACACTTATTTTACATGTGCGAGAACAGGCAGAGTATAGTTGGCTAAAATTCACGCCCACACTGGTAGGGAGACTAAAAAGCACGCGGAATTCGATTCCGTTATGTCAGACATATCGGTAAAAAAAGAAACGAAAGACGGTGCAACGAAAGCCTATTGAATACGGGAATGAGAGAAATCAGACGGGAAGAAGTACGATTTATACAGAGAGAAGTGAAGGGGGCGGGAGTTTCCACAATGGATTGAATGGGACACGAGGGATTTGGATCTAGGTTATCGAAGGAGAAGCGAGTGGTTGGAACGAACGGATCGGAAAAGGGAAGCATATACGAAGACATACGTGGATGAAAAAACAAAATCGTATATGAAAAATGTATCCCGAATGCAAGCGTTAAACCGATTTTTCCTTCAGTCTTTTTTTCCGACTTCGGTATGCATATTTATATCGAATCGTTATTCAAATAAGGGGTACGCTTTTTTCGCAGCAGAGGTAACCGTCAGGATAAATTTCGCCCCGTTCGATCGAGGTCAGTACCGAAATCGGATGAATGGGAACAAATGGTAGCGAGAAAACTGTCAAAAACTTAATGACTTCCATGGATAAAGAAGACCGGAGACCTATCTCTGGAAAAGGTATTTTGCTCGAGGTATGGGAAGTATAACAACCTTTTACTCCGAATTCATGAATAGGTAATAGCAAATGGGAAATCTTAGATTGGCCGCATAAATACCGCAGAATACTCTAGGAGTATTCTTCCGCAGACACTTTGGAAATTAAAATAGCGATTATTTTTCGACTGAAACTTATTCGCGCATACGTCAACATTGAAAAGGTGCATTTTAGAGAAGAGCATCAATTGAAAAATTATTCCGGTTAGAGAATCTAGAGTCTATGGAAGAGTTTTCAATATAGTTTCAATGTCTAGGTTGCCAATAACAAATAGAATGCAATGTCTATTTGACAGACTACTGTTAAAAAGAAATCTTATCCAAAACGTAACGCTCTGATAACCGTGGTACAATGAGATTCCTCTTCCTTGATTTAGTTTAATAAAGGTATTATTAAATAAATATCATAAAATAAATTAAGCGAAAGTTCTAACATCATTCTGCGACTAATTATTAATTAAACTTCACTGAAGTAGGCGAGGTGTTGTGGTAATTCATAATGGAAATAATTATGGAAAAATTGTTGTACTTTTACCACAATATTTTATTAATAAGAACACACGACCGGTTTCGACGATTAATCGTCGTGTGTTCTTATTAATAAAATATTGTGGTAAAAGTACAACAATTTTTCCATAATTATTTCCATTAATTATTAATTGTTTCTTTGGTACTGTTAAATTAACTTAATTCGTGCTGTTAAAATAACTTATTACTTTAGTTACTACCTTTATGGAATTTTTCAATAAGTGGCTATAATTTTCTTTACCAACACAATCAATTAAAGATATTCGATATTCGAGAAAATTTATCCCGTTTACCATATTGTATATTGTTCGAAGTAAAAATATGAAAATTTTATTCCTTTGTGGCTCTTTAAATTTAGAGTAATATGATAATGTATCATCTATTAAGTAGGGGCACAGTTAATTTTCTTCAAATATTGGTCCATTAAGCACTATCAGTTTGACAACATAGATGCTAAGCCACATATTGTGATTACTTTAATAATAAAGTACTTAAGTACTAGAATTATTCATAATATTAGCTACACTGTTGACCCAATTGTAGAAAAATCGCTTGTCACAACATATATTGTGTTACATTTACTTATCGTATGGCTCATTCAACACTTCAGAGTAAAAGCGTAAATAAATATGACACCTCAAAGAATAAAGAGAAATATGAAGTACTTTAACCATGATTTAATTTTCAGTCAATCGATTCAGAAGTCTCAACTTGATAAGGAAACTCAGACTTCCCTCCAAATTATCCACATAAATGTATATAGTATAAGCTATGCCAAAATCCAATACCTTTCAAAATATTTTGACCAGCATATATTCAACGGATGTTCTCACCAGCGTCTTCAAATATGCAGAATTTTTACATTGAACGTTCTGATAAATATTCCTTTCTCCAGGAGTTGGCAATGTATCGCGAGCTACTGTAAAAGGCTTCTCTATTTCTATGTTATATACCATCATCTTTATTACGTAAGTAAATTCTATGACGAAACAGAGAGTAAATAAAAAATGAATAGAGGGTCAATGAGTTCCTCTCTAAACAGTAAAGCCATCCCTCCGTGAAGGGTGGACAAGAAATCCTAAGAAAAGCAGCTTCGGAAGACATCATCCCTGGGGGCACCCAACAGATAAGCTAAACATTCAGTGGAGCGGAAGGCGCGGAGATAAACATTGGAAAGGTCAGCAAACCCAGAAAAGGCAGGCATCATAAGAAAATTTCGAACATTTTCTCGATCGACTTAGCTGGAAATTTTACGCTCGAAATAAGAAAACGCAGTTGACGCCGAACGGAGTTAAAGAGATTAATTCTTTTACGTTTTTCAAAGTCCTCCGGGAAATTGAGCGCGAGTCGTGAAATCGCTTGCATAAAAAGGAATCGAGACAGAAAGCAGAGCTCTAAGTGCGGACCATTAACAGAGAACACGAGCCTTTTTGCATTTATTTTGAGGAAATACTTGTAGAGCTTAGTTCAGGCGGTTTATGGAATTATCGTCGGCGACTGCAGCGCCGCGGGAGGCGGAGAAACGAAGCATATTCTTGTCCCACCGAGGCAAAGAAAGACGTCTTCTTAGCTCTCTTTTTCTCTCAAGGATCAACAATGCGGAAATTCGCCGGAACCTGAAAATTTACCCGCGGCTATCCCTCGGTAGCCGTGCACTCGTAACGATAAAAAAGTAAAAATCTGTCTAAAAACTCACAAGAAACCGATGCGAGGGGTAAAGATGGCGTGCGGCGCAAAGGAAAGTGGATTAATGCGCGCTTTTTTGGCCTCTTTTCCTTGGTTGCTCGAGTCCCTGAATTTGGCGGAAACGGAGGCAAGAGACGGAGTAAGAATATCCAGCCAGCGCGCCATATTGCGTTTTTAGGAAACGAAGGCGGAGGAACAAAAGATAGTGGAAACAATAAAGATGGGGGAAACAAATGCAGGGAGAAAGTAAAAAATTTAAGGCGGATATAAGAAAATGAAGAAAAAAGAAATGTCGGAAATGAAAAAGTGGGAATATAAGAACGCGGAGAAATGTGAAAGATTTTCGAAGGGAAGGGGAGGCGAAAGCGCTTGTTCCAGCCGAGGGAAATTATGCCTTTCCTTGCCCTCATTAGCCGCGCTATGCGACGGCGTGTGCTCTGTTTACTTTATCGAAGCTCAGTGAGATAAAGACAGAGAGAGAGAGGAGAAAGGGCGAAGTAAACGGCAGAAAGAAAGCTGGAGAATGAATTGGGATTAATACCGCTCGTCCGAGTAAATGGCGGAGAAATAATTTGTTCACCGAACACGCACCGCTCTTTTCCCGCTCATATGGGCAATTTCGCTAAAGGCACCTCACTTGCTCCTTTTTATCGCAAACGCTCGCCTTGCATTAGCGCGCCGGGTTTAAAAACTATTTTTGTAGGTTAGCAGCTTGAATTTAAGGTTGTTGTACTTTCGGGTTAATTTCCGAACGGAGAAATATCTCGGTTATATGTTTAAATTTGACAATGCGCGCACGAACGTAGGTGAACGTTCGTTGAATTAGTAGAAGAACGTGATCATCTTAAACGCGATGGAGTTTAACAAAGAGAGATTAGCGTTGGATGGATCAAATCGAATCATTCGTTGGTTGGTCTGTTGTACTTTGTAATGTTTAGGATATTGGAGAAAGATTATAGTTAACCTCCTACATCTCTGATGGTTTAGCGTAGATGCCAGATATAGTCTTCAATTTATATCTTAAAAAAATCATAATACATGAAAGAACATTAGGTTAAGTCAAAGCCAATGTTCTAAAAATAACATTAGTTAAAGTAAATTTTTAGTTACATTATGATATCGGGCCTAAGTTTAAGTCACGTATGTGTGATATTGTTAATTCCTACCATTTTCAAGAAAAAGTCTTGAATATTTTATTACAGATAAATGGGTATAAACGTTATGAATTGGAACTAATTTGGTATTTCCAGAAAAATATGCTATATTTATTTTAGTAAATTGAATGAAAAAATTGCACTTTCACTCCCGCCTACCACTAATTTACTAAAGGAATTACTAATTATGTTATTAAAAATTTTGAACGCATTTAATAATATTAGTAAAGCAAAGATGATGAAGGATGTGTTTTTGATTAGATGATAATAATAGGAATCCAGAAATAATGCATGGTCCTCAATAAGTATCTAAGGAAATTCTTTCCATTTATTCACACGTTTCCATTTTTTCATATCACAGAAGAATGAAATTTTGGGAGACATGCACATATCACTAATCGTAAATACTTTGAAATGGTCAAGGAAAGATATTTGCGCTTTAGGTCTACAAAAAACAATAATTTAGGTACTTTCAAAGAGCTTCCAAAATTTTATGCGCAGATGGAAATTTTTCTTCGGCTGTTTCGCTTAAATGTCAAGGGGATAATTTTATTTCGACAAAATAATTGATGAACCTGAGCCTTGATGAGATTGATTAACCTTTATAGTGAACCTTAAACTAAAAAATTAAAATAATTTCAATTCACGATAGATAGTCATTAATAGGATGTGATGAGAGGTGGCGAAGAAAATTCAGCTGAAATTGGAAATATCAGGTAAGCCTTCTGACATCCGTTACTCGTAAATAAGATAAAGTGAGAAGTCGTTAAAACACCTTCCACCGTTCTAGTTTAAACAATCGAGATGGATGATCAACAGAGAGCGCTCAAACATTTTACAGCAGAGCGAGTGAAAATACGGGAAAGTAAAATCTTTCAGTTTCCTTGCGGAAACCCCATTAAAAATAACGAGAAGATTTTATAAATATACCCACAGACGATTTCCATCAAACGCCGCATTAGCATGCGGTCCTAAGGGCCAATTTATGAAAGCGGGAGCGAAGGAATAAAAAGGGACAAATCCTTGATCAAAAGTGTAGAGAAGGGAAAGAAATGCAGTGAAAGCGATTAGACGCGGGTCCGGGAAGGCGTATTTATGTGAGAGGGATTCACAGTGGTCGCGCAGATTTGCATTTGTTTGCAATGCGAAAGGCATCACGAGGAGAATTCAGCATTTCTTTGCATAATTTATTTTCAGGCTGACGGATTTTGCGCCATAATCCTAGCTCCGCGAGGAAAATATATTAATATATTCCACCGCGATCATCCCCAGACATGTTTGTTTAAAATATTTTGAAGTAAACCTAGAAAGGATTGGAACTGATCTTACGGAATTAGCACAGGGGTGGCCTCTGTCCACTGCGAGCCACATACGCAGGAATCTCACATTTACACTCTCAAAGTGCACCTAAGAAAATCCCAAGGAATAACGGACACGATAATTGTCTAACAAGAGAGCGACTCGAACAAAGAATCTATTACCTTCTTTCAAAAAAAAATTTAAAGCAAACACAGAACCTAGGACAAATTACGAACTGTTTATAGTACGATAGTTATCATTGGAGAGAACAACGAGCCCCTATCTGCCCATACCTCATCTAGCGTTTCCCTTTTATAAGATTAAATGTGCAATTCGAGTGCGAGGGAAAATATTCGCCATATTAGAAGGGTTCGGAATAAGAGGCTGGATTTAATTTTATCCACAATCGGCGCGAATGTGATAACTTTTGTATCCAAACTACTGAAACACAGTGCAAATAAAAACGCACAAGACCGAGCAAGACGCATTCAGGCGGGAATGAAGTGCGGGGCTCGGCTGCTTCACAATACGGTAATAAGTTCGACGATCCCAACTTTTGTGAGAACTTTTTATTTTTATCCGCAGAAAGAGAGAGAATGAATGTACTGATATTTAAACATGCAGCATGGAATTTCACCTTTTGAAAGCGCGATTCGCATATTCTAAAACTCGACGAATCCATTATTCGCTTTCATTCAATCGATTACGCTTTCTTTAAACTTCGCACTTTTGAATTTATCATGACTTGAAGCTCTTAAGTCATGTTTGTATCCGACTCATGAAATTTTCGCCGCAAGGCAACCGTGGAATAAATTACTTCAAGCAGATTTGACGCGAAGCATCCTTTCTAAAGCAAACTTTAGAGGTGAGTTACACAAAATTTAAAAATTTTTAGCTGTCGTGATTTTGCCACACCGTTGTCGTTTCTTTAGGGGCATACGGATGAACCAAATAATATGTGAGATATTTTAAAGAAACATAAATCTTTAAGCATTTGTACTGAAATAACACCGTATTACGGATATAACAAGATTTTTGTGAATTTTCTAAGGAGTCAGAGTTACTCATAAAATTAATATTAATATTAATAAAATTAATATTATTATATTACTATTAATATTTTCATTACATACCCCCTATCAAAAAGAATTTTCTTTTTTATGCTTTTTTCAAGCTTCAATCTTTTTAAAATTTCAAAAGACTAAGGGTAAGATGTGAGGAGAGACTCAATATCGCCCTAATTATAAGTCTATTTATAATTATTAATACATACCGCTATATTTAACCTCTCGGGACCGGACCCGTCACCTCTTAACCCAGATTGCTACACATGTACAAAGCTGGGTGAAAACAGATAAATGTTGGCCTCTCCGGGAATCGAACTCGGGACCGTTTTCAACGAAGACGAACGAGCTACCCACGTGGATATAGATTAAGTTTAGGCCCAAATTTGCGAATAGTTACATCATTCTCATTCTCACCCCGCGAGATATTTGTGGAATATAGCCACTTTAGTTCTCGCAGACAAGTTAAGCCTGGAATTATTGGCCGAATGTTTTCGTTATCGGTCGTGGCTCCCTATAATGCAAGCAACAGTTCGTAAAATGTACACGGAGAATCGTAGTTGGAGCGCGATGTCTATTTCTGAGCAAGCTGTGATCCGCGGAAAGCGTTTTGTGTCGCGGCCGCTAGTAATTGTTATCGATTGCGGCGAAGCAGAATCCGGATTACGTCGCGCTCATACACAGTCGCGCATACATCCAAATTACGTTGGTGAAAGGATATGCTGCTTCGCGACCTCGGTTTTTCCGCGGATATACTAATGCCTCCGCTTGGTTAGCGTTTCTCTCCTGCGCTCACGGGCGTGTGAATCTCTTTGTCATAGTTGAAACATCGTGAAACCAATTAATGTTCCTCGCACCGAAGAGCTGCTCTTTGACAAGGGAACGTGAAGAAAATTTCCTGAGGAGATATAGCCCGCTATATGGATGAACGATACGACAGCGATGGAGTGGAATTATTGAAGAGAACTGTCACGTGTAGAATGTGTCTATAAAGTCACTGTATATTTCTAAAAGTGATAAAAATTATGGTTATCTGATTTAAACGTAAAAAACATATGTATTGAGTGAGTGATTTAAATTAAATCTAAATGCCGACCATCAGGTTCTCTAGCTAGCAGTAGCTGTGGTTGCTGGGTCTTTCATATAAAATCGACTTATAATCTTGTTTCTAATTCCTTAGCATTCTAAGCCATTTATTTTCAATGTTATGTTAACATAGATCAATTATCATTATCAGAAAAAGGTAACCGAGAAGTAGTAACGAATAGCTTAAAGGCAGTTTACGGGCCATTGCTCGACAACAAATGCTCAACAATATATTCTTTAAAACAGTACAGGACTTAGAAAAGAGTAGCGATTAATTGAAATTGATGTTGGCGTTCGAGACACGCATTTTTTCAAATTAAGAAAGAAACATAACAAAATATAGGGAACTAAACTGTACAGAATAAAGAAGAGAATCAGAGAAACGGCGAGCATTGCTTCACTTTTGTACACGCAAACTTATACTTGTTAAAAACGAAACTTTAAGTTAACCGAGACTCTTTCAGAAACAGATCCAGATCGTAAATATAAAAACATGTCGGACTTTAATAACACTAATACGTAGGTATTTACAAACGAATCACTAAACTACGGCATAATAGCCGATGGTGGACACAAGTTTTTTATGAAATCAATGAGTAACTAAGAAAAAGCCCAAAAAAAATTTTTTTACATTTCGCTTTGATACTTTAAGCTACATAAAAAGTTAGATAATACAATTTCTATGCATTTATTCGTATTATTCTTGAAACTTGTTTTATTTTGCCCTACCAGTATAGTCATGTTTCAAGGTTGTTTAGGTGTCATGTGATGAATTAGATATATTATTTAACCAAAATGTTTCACAGGTGTGAAGAGAATTTCCAACTTGAAATTAGAAAAGAACGAGAAATTTGGAATAATGGTAACGTGTACTGCCATTAAACATTATATTTTTCTCAGATTCAATGGAATTCGGTAAATATCTGCAGTCTACTTTCGATAGGTTGGATAGGTTCGATGGGTTCAGTCAGATCTCAATGAGTTGCGTTCAGAACTACGAGTCTGTTTCCAAAAAGAAACATTAAGTCAATTCTCTCAGTCCTCTTCAGAACTATACCTAATGCAACGTACCGGAATCCCCGACGCACAAAAACATCTCTGCATCTCCATTGAAAATTCAACTCACAAACACCCAAGTATTGAACTTCGATGCCTTACCCAGCGGATACACCCCGAAAGCACACATCTTTCTCCACCCATGTTTAGACACTTTAGAATACATTTCCCTAACTCAAAACCTCGATAGCCCGAGCTTATTTCCGCAAAATCCCAATGTTCGACGGCGGATCTTCCTCGAACATTCTGCGGAGAATAACTCCGTCGCTAAAATAATTCACCCTCGAGATTTTTTGCCCTATAAAAGAAGAGGAAAAACTGCGTGTCCTTGTTGCTCGAGAGACTCCGTCAGCAGACGCATCGCGAAGCATTCTGGGAAGGCCGCGAGCTACGAAGTGGCGAAATAAATCCCTTCTCTCGTCGCGTTGCGAGCATTATCCGCCCTTCCCTCACGTAAACTAGCCTCCATTCTTCCCTCCAAACTACCCATCCTAAAAGCCGAGTCGTTCCGTGCTGAAAAAGACGTTACGAGGGTGAAAATTGCTTTACCCATAACTTCGTCGCTAAGTGGCTAGAGAGGTCTAGCCGAGAAGGAAGTTGCTGGCGCCCTATTTGCACCGAAATGCCGATCATACCAACTGTGCCGAAACAGTTCTTATTTCCAGTATCTTGAAGGAATTGCTAACTAGTTAATTCATAAACAATTTTTCGTTTTAAAATATATTTATATTTTAGGAGAAATCATTTTTTAATGAAATCACTGAGAAATGGCAAATCATTATATTTCCCTTAAATAAAAGCAAGTAAACCATATACTTCTCAAGCGTGTAGTGTATGGGACCCTGCAGAGAAGTGTTGTATTCGGGAATTAGAAAAAGTGCAACGGAAGGCGATACGTTTTGTAAAGAATTGTTACGACAAGACAGTGAGTGTAACGCAAATGCTTCAGGACGCAGGATGGGAATCTTTAGAAAATAGAAGGCTTAGACAAAGACTAAATCCTTGATAAATTTAGAGAAAGCACGTTCGTAGATGATGTAGCTGACATAATGCGCCCCCCATGTTACATAGGCCGTTCAGACACTGCGAGAAAGATCAGAGAAATAGATGCTAAAACGAATCGATACAAGAATTCATTTTTTCCGCGAACGATACGCGAAAGTAATAGATTAGCGAAGTAAATTCAGTAAATTCATGGTGCTTGCACCCCCTGCCACACGCCGAAAGGCGGCTTGCAGGGTACTAATGTAGATGTAGATTATTTTTAAACAGAAAAACGAGTTAATATTTTTTAAAAAATTGTGCAAAATTATACAACGACCTGTTTCGGTACGTTCAACCATCCTAAGGTGCAGAATGGAGATGATAATCATATACACAGTCAATAAAAAAGGGGGAAGATTGCAGTATAAAGACCAGGGAGGGGTAGGAGAAGGACATCAGGGAATTGGGACGGATTGTGTAACTGCGGACAAGTGTGGGAGGGTGCAGAAGAAGAGGAGAACACCAACCTCCCATTCTTTTCTTGGCTATGTCTATGATTATCGTTTCCCGAGGAAACCTTAACCGAATGTATGTACCGAAACTGGTCGTTGTGCGTTTTTTAACAAAAAGTATGATTAAATTTTTGCGTGTTTAAAAAATTCGCTGGTAGAATTGTATCGTTTTACCTGTTTTTATTTAAGGAAAATAAAAATATCTTCTATATAATGAAATCCCACCAAGTAAAGCCTGAATTAACTGATTTTACTAGGGGAAATAATAAAACAACATTCAGGAATGTTTTGTTGTGTGGAATCTAGTACGATTTTCTATAACCATTATGAATATCAAATATGCAGATATAACTCGTTTAAATATCAACAAAATTGGGAACATATAATTTATTCAATTATA
>KZ308759.1:139505-174733 GCA_000376725.2 Ladona fulva | reverse complement strand
ATATATATATATATATATATATAAGTCTGAGTAAATTAAAAGAGTACTAAAGAAATACGGCAGTAAGGGACATACGGTATTTTCGTTCGGAAAGAGGCGCTAATTAATCTCGACCCCATGCTCTCTAACCAATCCATTTTTTCACCACATTCGCTATTATTTATTATATGGTATCCCCGATTTATTATTTTTCCACATCAAATCGGGTGGATGATTTACTTTTTTCCTACATTTCCCATAATTCCCTCCATTTTTTGTAATTCGGTTTTATTCCCTTCCGCTTCCGTCCTTTACTTCCACGGGGATTTATTTATTTTATTTTCACGAATTCCAGTCAGTCGGCTCGCAGAAAAAAAAGTTGATCTCGTTCGTGTGCCCTCAAAGAACTGTCGTCCCAGAGATGGAAATGCACAGCGAAATAAAATAAGGCTAAGGGGTAGAAAAGGTAAAGGGAATGGGGAAGTGGCGGCGCCTGGTGGTGGAAAGGTGAATCGAGATGCGATAGTCTTTCTCTCTTTCGAACCCCTTCGGGCGAAAAAGACGCGAGAGATGGAATAAAAGTGAAGAGAAGGGAAAAGTTAGAGAAACCGTAGAAAAAGGGGTTCTATTGGAAGAAGAAGTGAAAAGGACGGGGAAGAGAATGCAAAAACAGGAAAGGAGCGGTGGAATGAGGAAGGAATTTTGCTGCAAAATATTATCCGATGAATTTAACATACGTATGATTTCTTCCTATTTAAATCCTGAAAATCAATTCAACGAGCCCTCCTTCTCTGAAGAACGATAAATTAAAAAAACGTTAAATGCGCCCAGTCTTGGCTTCGTAACTTCAAATAGCTCTCATAAGTGAATACCGCAGTTATTTATTTATACTACTCGTAGAACAGAATCCACAGCCCTATTTTGCTCTTCTCTTAATTTTAATGCGACGGGAATTAAAAACAGATTTCAAAGAAGGTTCTACCACCTATTTTATTCTTATGTAAATAACCCACAGTAATAATGAAAGTCATAACTATAACACGCAATACGGAATTATCTCTCACACTTAAATTCTTTCGTAATGCACTGATCTAACTCAACATAATGAGAACCAGCCATTCGACCAATCAACACGAGATAATGCTTTTCTTTAAATATAACGTAAAAATCCAAAAGAATAACATAGTAACAAATATCCAAAAGAATAACATAACAATGCATGTGATAACACCAGGTTGCATCTTTACAAACTATGTTAGAAGTCATAACTCCTCTCAATTAAACGGTTATTCAGAAGTATTCATTCTTGAAATTATCTGGAGAACATTTGCCTTAGCTACAAAAGAATCTTCTCGCAGAGAGAGCGAGTGATGACAGCTTAGATTGAAACCAAAGTTGCTTTAGCCAATTACGCTATCGAGCCAGAATATTATGATTCCAGGTTTGCGTCCTGGTCCTGCCAGACCTTTTCAAGCCTTTTTTCTAGGGATTTTTGAACTTTAATCAATATATTTTTGTTATATAAGTTATATAGTAGGATCAGGTCGTTGTACACCCTATTTGACCCATACGTGACGGTCTACATACATTTTATCCATGGCTGAGCGAAGTGCTTTCTACCCCGAATGGAATGGAGTAAGCCTGACTCACTTGATAACAACGAAATATACTGCACACAGTAAGTCACTATGCATCATATTTATTTCCAAACTGTTACATTTCTTTTAAATCGCCTGACCGCAACGCTACCTCATTTCAATGAATTATTCCCCATTCATAGCGTTATCATATCGATGGCCACTATATTTCGAGTGTATTAAATAGATGGGATATGGATAAGTGGTATCTCTATTGGTAAAATCTTTGGAACATCGTACGTAACCGTATTATTTAAAGTTGAAGCTCCACTCGTTCCATAGAGTCTATGATTTTCGGTAAAACATATATCGTTATGCCAATCACGTTTTGTTCTTCCCGATAGAGATCGAGGAGATTGGTGACCCCGGGCTGATTCTGTTTTTCGAGTTATAAACATGTACGAGATTAAAATTGCAACCAATAGAAATGGAAGATTGTGTTACTTCCTGATTGAGAAACTATACTCGCAATTTAACTTCCTCATTACTGCATTCTCATGGAGCCAGGTGTAAAAGGATTTCTCCATTCATGGTTCTAACCCGGTTTAAATTACAAGCGCGACCTATTTTCTAAAGTTATCGCGTTAATATACTGCAGCTTTTGCTGAAGAGGAGTAAAGGAGCGTTAAACATTAAATTTTATCAAGAATATAGAAAAGAATGCACATCTTATCCTATTTTATTGAGAATGACTAAGTTCGACGATTAGTAAGACTGCCTATCATTTTGTAACCTGTAGTCTATCAGAATTAAGGAATTAATTTTTATCACTTACACACTTCTATACATTAAAAGCTCAAACAACTGCAAGAGACGTGTTGTAAATAAAAACACGTATACAGTGGAAATAGTAGTTGGACGAATATTTTCTATTCAGTAGTTTTTGATGTTATTTATATAAAACGCGCATTTTGGGGCGAGAAAGAGCTGCGTAAAAGCTGCGAATCGGAAATAACAACGCATTCTTTTGAAGCCCTGAGTTCATCCTCTCCATTCTGACTTCCATTAATAAACGATGCGACGGTGAACAAAGGAATGGAAATTTGGTGGAGAAAGTCAAAATTTTTGCGGTCGACGGCGATAAAAAAGGATTCCAAAAATCCTTGATGCACAAAAAACACCACACTTCCAGGCATCCTTTTCCGCATTATGACATACAAAAATCTTCCTTTTAGGTTCTTTCTCTGAAATTCAACCGAAGGATCTTAAGGAACAAGAATACTTCAAATTATTATCAGTGCTTATTTATGAAAGTTCGAAAGATCAGCGCATTGACTATTTTTCTTATTTAGGGGTCTAAAAATAATTATACCTGTAAGTTTATTTATTGTGGGGTAAAGGTAAATTGTACGAAAAACAGGATCATGAAAAAATGATAATAACAAGGACATTTAGTTAACTAATGCCAAGCATAATTTCCTATTTAGCAAATAAAACCATTAGTTATCCAAAAGTTTATCAAAGATGAAAAAGTGTTACATGACATTTAGTCCTCTATATCTTTCGATATTTATGAGACCACTTTCTGAAATGCTAAGCTACTATTAAACCATTTTCTAGGTATTATTTAACTTTAAGAGTAAATAAATAGTTATATATGCTCAGGAAATGTATGAACTGGAAAAATGGGAGGCGTGTTACATATGATTTAAAATATGCACTTTCCGTTTTAATATATATATATATAAATTTATATTTATTTAATGTAACGCAAAACACTTTCAGGTATTTAATTCAGTCTTACGTTTGAAATTTTAAATTCTCAATTTACTCTGCATTTCTCTTCTCTGCAAGGAGGTACCCATGCATATTGCGAAGGCTAAGACATTTAGGAAATATCCAAGAAGTCAATACTGAAAGAAGAGACCAAAGACACAGGCGAAAATTATATGTCATTTACTACACAAATCTCAGTTCGGGAACGTTAAATATAAAAAATAAAGGATGCATTCATACACGAATCACTAAAAGAAATTGGAGAAAATTTAAAGGATGCTGCTTTCGCTGATTAGGGGTACCAAAGTGTAATGAGAAGATGAGAATCGCCTCACTCTAGTACTTTGCATATTTCTAGAAAAATGGTTCATTCGCGACAGCAATCAAACTGAAATTTTCACGAGATACACGATGCACTTTCGATGAGATGCAGCTCTCAGACAAGCCGAGCAAAGTTTACGGACAATTTATATTTACTGCAAAAGCGACGGCGCTGAGCAAAAAAGACTGCACAACTGCCGTCGTTCTATTCCTCACTATGGAAAATCAACCCCATTCTTTCCGAATCGAAAAATCCTCAGTCAAAATTCAATAGTCGCGGGGGCAACGCGCATCCTAAATGACACCCGCCAGCTTCATAGGAGACATATTTATTTCCCTTCATTCCCCCGCTGGAGGGCCCTTTCTCCACGGGCGCTGCAAAAGCTGGAATTTCCACTCCGCGGTCACGACGGCGACACTTAAAACGCTGCAGACAAAGGATTCGTTTCGACACACTCACAAAAGGCCAAAGGTTTGTTTCGAACGGGGAGTGCGTATTTGGAACGAGAGGTGTGAAGGTGAATGGTACAAAGAGAAGTGCGATGATGAATGAATAGGAAAGGGTAGATGTTTGAAAGAGAAAGGGATTTACGGTGTGTGTGTGTATTAGAGAGGAGAGGCGGGGGGGTTATCTAGAAATAGGAAGGATGGTTCGCGGGTATAACTGACGAATAATATTCATTGGGAATTAACAATGAACTGAGAAAGGCAATCAAACTGCAAGATAAGAACAGAGTGAGATAGAAACTAATTGTAAATATCCATTATTTTCGAGGAAACTTCACAGATCACGCGCTGTTAATTTTAGAAAATTTTAAAAAAGTACCTATAAAAATAAAAAAACGTAGCCAATACTCGAGTAACTGTCTACGGAGGATTTTATTTACGATATAAATTGAGATGACATTTATTGAAAATAGAATACCGTAAATTCTACCATTCTCATTCTAGAAAATATTTAAGAGAAAGGATAAGGTATTTACTTAGCACATTAAGATGTGCGCATTAAGGCTCACACCTTATCTTAATGCGCACATCTCAATGTGCTAAGTAAATACATCACTACCACGAAATGGTAGTTCAGTGGTTAGAATACCTATCAGAAAACTGGGAGATCTGGGTTCGAGTCCCGGTCATTACGCTACTTTTCACATCCTAGGGGGAAATATTAAAATTATCAGTACGCTATAATTCTGAAAATAATTATCTTGTAAAACACTAATACTTTTACTGGCCTCAAAATACTTTAATGTAAATACCGCTGTGAAGGATTAGAAGTCTAAGACGACCAAACTACCATCAATAAAGAAATTTACAGACCCCGAAAAGAAGAAGGAAAATTCCAACATTATTAGATCGGAATTACGGAGAAAATTTCATCCCTAAGGGGATGCAGGCATCCATAGGTGACCAAAAATAACAGGAATACCGAACGATCTGCGATTTCCAAAGCAAAGTCTATGCGCTCAAATTTGGACATCATTAAAAGCGAAACATTTTTGGCTTCGAAGCCACTCCGCTAATAATTATTGAGGCCTACGAAGTGCAGGTTAAGTTCGATGACATCATGAAAACAAAGGTTTTCTAAACCAATTGTAGGAGTAGATGCTCGAAAATAAACGTATGCATGCTGGAAACCTAATAACCGCTGAAGCTATCGTACGCAACTCGTAGAAATCCTATAAAATAGTGAAGAGTAGCGAAGAGGAATTTTTTGAGCACAAATTATGAGCATACCAGAGAAAAAACTCTGTAGAAGTGGATTGTATCGTAGCAAGAGGATACGAATCGCAGAAATTGTACTGACTTGAAAACATTCTAAAGATGGCGTCAGAAGAAATTATTTTACACCAATTAATTGAACGATGGACAATCAAAGTAATTGATAGAAAGAAAAATGATCAAACGAAAAAAGGGTAAAAAAAGATAGACATTTAAGTCAAGACAGAAAATTGAACGCCAAATAGAAAGGAAAATATTGATGTGATCGAATGATTGATAAATACATAATTATAGGAAATTATATGCATTGTGGAGTCACAGTTTTGTGTCACTTTCTTAAGATTCGTTATAAAGGCTTCGGAGATTGAATGTGCATTTTTTCTGACGTCTAGACATCCCTGTTTGAGTTAAAAATTGAATTGGCTGACCTACATTATAAGAGTGCCTCGAAAAAGTACAAATAAAGACATTTTATCATCAATCACGTTTTAATTTTCGAAATGAACATTCAAATGTTTTCTTTTTCTTTTAGAAAACCATCTTTTAGTAAATACCTCTTCTTAGAAAAGAGACAACTCAAGCAAGCTAACAGAAAAAAAACGGAGATTCTCGACTCCATCTGACTTTAAAAACAATTGAAATAATAAAAATGAGGCCTTTGATTTTGAAAATGTAATCAGTAGAGTTGTTCTTTGATACATATTTTTAGCTCCCTTATCAGATTGAATATTCTTAAGTGAGTGACGGAAGAAGGGAAGGAAAAATTACTTCAACTGCTAGAACTTGTTTGCTTGTTTAATAAAATAGATAAACGAGGTTTCAAACATTAATGCTGCTCTTTTTAAAAATGGTTCCCCTTTGTGACCATTTTCTGAAAAATATATCTTTGATTTATTTTTTCAAACCTTAATTTAAAATAGGGTCCACCCTTTAACTAAATTTTGATGAATAAAACATTTAAATTTGTCTTTTTGTAAAGGGTAGAGGAAAATGTACCTTTCGCTTTCTTCGTCTCAGTAATGGCTGTGATATGGAAGCTACTAAGGTATGAGATCTGATGAATAATGACACTGATTAAAGTCTCTCATTGTGGAATGCTCCCAAAAGTGTTATTCATATAGTCATTCTACTTCAATTACATGAAATTATTCCACCTATAGTATTCTGGCTCAGTGAGGCAATCAAGGGCAAAGTACCTCACTCCTCATCTGACCTAGTATTCCTCATTCCTCTTCTGCGTAGCTCTTAGTAGCTAATGGAAGAGGGGAAGGAGGTATACTGTAATTGTTTAAATAATAAAAAAATGAAGTACATCTAAAAAGAACAGCGCTGAAATCTCTATGCTGAAAAAGCTTTTGCATTATATTATTTTCTCCTAAGCTCGTACATAAATTAATAACGAGCATACATTTAAGCTGACCTGAGTCGTACCTCGAAATGGATGAGAAAGTGATTTACCTGAAATGCATAAGCTTTTAATGCAGCTGAACGAATGGAGGGATATGGGATTCGGCGGTGAAAAAGGGAGAAGGTTGCAGTGGAATGGAAAGCGAAGATACACTGAGAGGGTTAGGGTATCGGCGAATAGAGGACTTTGGGAAGAAATGAGCGGAGACCGAGATGTGGAAGATTGGATACGCAGGAGGGGCAGAGACAAGGGATTTTCGGAGTCGAACGAGATTCAAATTTGTACATCGTATCATTCTCAGATCGATGAGCATGAATTTAGTTTTCAAATTCACTCTTGGAGATGTGGGACGTCGCTCACAGCTCAATATACGTACATCTCCATCTCCAAGACTACAAAAGGCCCTTGAGCCGGAATTCCGTGCTCGTACTACCACCAGCTGGGATTTCTTGCCCGACCCTTACGTTTCAAATATTTTGTCCTTATGCATCGTTCCGAGTGCAGGATGTTATGCATATCGGAGCGCTCGGAATTAGAAAAAATCCATTTTCATTAGCGCTTCAGATGAGTATCATTTCGTAAGCGAGCGGCTCAATTTTCCTCTTTTCTCGTATCGATTGGTGCCGAGAATGCGGTGATTGTGAGTGCTGCAATGGAAAAAGTGAATGCCCCGCATCAATTGGTGCGTGCGCTCTTTTCCGGTACTCGAAAATGTATCCCATTTGAGTCCCTGATTCTACATAAGATTATCTCAAGATGGGCACTCGTGGCATTGCAACCATTGATGGCCGCAGGAAATTTGAAAAAGATTAATTAAATTCAGTTTTGGAAAACCATATCGCAGGAATAAGCGTATCGGTTGAGTACTGGTTTCGAAGGTAATTTGACATTTATTTTTAACGGAGGAACGTTATAAATTCGAATACATATAATTATAACTTTATCAAATCTTGACTAAACATTTTTACCACCATTTCATAGGTAATAAGGACGTAACATATTACGTCATTGCCCCCACAAAAATATCCTCATGCATTGATATGAATTTTACACCTTTGCGCGAAGCATGCAATTCATAGTTCACAGAAATTAAATCTGTCTACGCCCACAAAAAATACATTTGAGAAAACAAGACCGGTTTCGAGGGTTCAAACTCATCTTCAGGCAATAATGACAGTAGGGCAACTGATAGCTATAATAGTAAAAATATTAAAAACTCATTTTAATATTTTTATTCATCTTCAGGCAATTGGAAGAAATGCCCTTCGAACCGTTCGTGTATTCGCAGACATATTTTCATTGGATGTAATCAATTTTGATAATTTCTCGGGTTGATTTTTTTTTCAATTGAACTAAATATGAATAGTTTCCACCAAATATATCCCCAGTCAATTAATTATCATTGAATTCCTTCACGGTAGCATACGGATGCTATCGAATAGCCTCTATCTCATTTTTACTGCAGATTAAGAAAACACTATCATTTGGCGTAGAATTTTGGATAATATTGAAATAGTTACAAGGGAATAATTCAAACCTGAGTGCTCAAGCATTTTCAATATACTGATATTATTCTTGATCAATACACTTTATGCTTATGGAATTATGCGCACGAAATAAACCTTCAGCTATAGCCAATTTACTGGTACATTCTCCTGTATTGTCTTTCTTCAAATGATTACTATATAACGAGCCATTTTTACATTTTTGCTTTTACATTTTCACAGATTTAGACAGGTTCTAGCCGCGGTTAGGCCTTTTAAACACATAAAAGAAAAATAAAGTGCGATTATACTAAGAGGCGTTCATAAGAGGTGATTAATCGGCAGAAAGATGTGCAAAACGTCCAAACATTCTCAGCAGTCGTAATGCGTATCCGGCTCTTTTTATTTATTTAGGTCTCGAGACGTTCATAAGGGAATCTCAAAAGGAGAAATGGATGGGAAAAAACTCTTAAAAGAAGACGACGGAGGCGCACAAAGAAAATCGAGGAAAACAGAAAAAACGCTCGGAAATGGATTTAAAAAATATTTAATCGCACTTTACGGAAAAACATTAGCGTTGCGGAATTAGGAACGCGTTCGCCAGAGTGCTATTTTTCCAGATTCAACTTCCCCAAACCCATATTTACGGCGCTATTAAACCACTCTCAAGTCAGACTGCACGGGCAGAAAAGACATCCTTCGCCACTTCTGGTGTAGAATTTAAAGAGACAATTCGTAGGCTTTAAGTCATCCAAACGAGCGCAAAATGCATCCATTTTCCAACCGCTGCCTCTCGAGCGATCGTCCACCTGGCGATTACCGTCCCTCAGAGACTAGCAACTGGGGAAAAAAGTCTCCATTGTAGAGAAGAGCTACTCCTCTGGGAAGAATAACCGTTTCTCTAACTTCTACGTGACCGCGGGCTACGTGGCTCGCACGCCATGGAATCTAACACGTTTTTTCTCTCTCGTTCGATCCTTAAACCTCGCTAGGGACGGCTCATTGAATGCTCCACGGCCGTTTCTGCGTGCGACGAATTCCACAGAAAAAAGCTTAAACGCCGTCTCCGCTCCTCGTTCTGCTTTTTTTTTTCATACACTGCGCCCTCTCACATACACGCTCCGTCGGTCTAACGCGTGGATTCCACTCAAACGCGCCTTCGGTCGGTTCCCTTCTCTCTCTCCTAATTGCTCTTCGTAGTCATTATTACGGCCTCTATTTTCTGCTAACGTTTATTTTCTTGACGGGTTGATTCCGTCTCGTTTGTCTGCACTGCTTTTGTGCCTTTGGTGGTTTCGCTCGCTCTTGTGTTTTCTTGTTCTTCCTCCTGTTCCCCTCTGTCTCCTGCTTCCAAAGGACGCGGATGTGATCTCCATCGTGGTTTAGCTATAAATATTTCCCATTTATTTATTGCATTTATATCTGAAGCAGTATTATTCCAAAGGAGGACCAAAAATAGGTGTATTTGAAGGTAGGCCTCAGAGGCAAGAGTTATTTCATCTTATTTCTAGCGCATATTTCAAAAGATAGCATACGTAAATGACACTGTAAGCTTCAAATATATTTACTAGTATATAAGTACAGTTTTCAGGATAAATAGTGAGATTATATCGAGTCAGAGTATTTTTTTATTTAATTGTACGGAAAGAAGCTGGCGATGAAAGTTGTTCTATGAGCAGATTCTTCTCTAGAAAAGCATCTTCCTGTTGAAACTAAATTATTACGTTAAGAATCTCTATCTCATATCTATATCTAGTATCTTTGCTAGCGTTTTGAGGATGTTTAAGTATACTAATTCGAAAAATTGCAGTAGTTTGCATTTTTTACATTTAATATATTAGTCACGTTAATAACTACTATGCGATAGTATGAGATAGAGGTACAGTATATTACAAATTGTATGCTGCACTGTCTTTGAAATATGACCGAAAGAAAATGGGCTCCTAGATAGCCAAGTTGGCAACGTGTTCGACTTCAATGAAAGCGGGCCTGAGTTTGATTCCCGGTGGGGAATGACGTGCGAAATGACCTTAGCTGTCGAATCACTTTTAACAATACTACAACTAACACGGGGGAAGGATGAATGGATCAATCGAATAATAATTGCAGAATTGTTTCATTACCTGATTCGATGCATATGATAAAAAGAGAGCCTAGGAAAAATATGAACACATATCTGGTTTACAAAAATCACAAACGCTGGATCAACTATGAACTAAGATTGAGCAGTAATATAAAAAAATCTTAATATCCTATATCACCATAGGTGGAGAAAATACTAATAGTGTATACGATAAAAGACAGACTTGTAATACAAAAGGAATGTTCAACATCTATTAAGAAAGTTATTGAGAAGATATGATCAAACAATTTGTCTCACTCAGGGATCAAAACAACATGTAGAGAAGAAGATTAGGCTCCAAGATAAAGTACAGTAGATTTACATTCTTTTGCGATAGCAAAACTACAAAAATTAAATAATAATATCACTTGTCGGAATACCAATGGATGCAATAAATTATAGAAAAAAAGATATTATAAAATTTAATCTATCTAGTAAAAATTGAGTGAAAACGTTTCACTAATTCTTTGAGAAAATAAACTGCCTTTCTAGAAGAAAGTTCTGATTGATATGTAGCTTCAGTAGCTTCCGCGGTTTGTATTTGGTGCGCTCTGAATTTCCTGGGGTTTTACCGTGATGAATTTTTTGAGAGATGACAAACCCGGCCGGATAAACAATTCAACACAGCGAAGCAAAAAACGCAGAGAGCTTCTGATTGATGTTTTTAGTGGCGTATAAGGTAGATTAAAATGTTATAAAATTAATTTATTTTGTTTGATACTCATATCCAAACTTAGATGAAATGTTGCTCCTCAGAAAGGAAGACGATAGCCGAAATATTTCCCAAGTAAACATATTTAATTAAAGATTAATGTTCACATTACCTTATTGGTATAACAATGCAATTAATTACACGAAGATACGTTTAAACGTATGAAATTATAAATTACATTACCTTTTAAGTAAATATTTCACATGATTATAGAAAAGAAATATAAAATTTAGAGCGTCCAATCTGAGAATCTCTAACTTCAACAGGAATATCGTAGTCTCTGGAATTGTTCGATTATCAGTATTCAGCTAAAGCTGTAGAACTATTCTGAAAACTCTAAAAAAAAGACGCTTGTTCCCCTTGAAATGCTTCTTGTACTAAAAATAAAAATTCGTTTGAGACGTGTTTAGCTTTAATGAGAGTATTTAACATAGGCGTTTTTTATATCAGAACCGATCTTTTTATTAAAATCCCTCCTCACATGAGTGCCATGGGGTGAAACTTTGACTCGCATACTCTCACTACTAATTCAACCAATAACCTCTCATTCAATCTTTACGTCTGTGATACGCCTTTCCTACCATTGCCTTGTTTCTCCACTCCACTTTCCAGCTCAGCTGCCACTTGTCTGTGCGTTCAGCGCACCGGCAACTTTGCGGTGAACTGGCACGTTATTATGCGCGGGAATTACAGCTTACGAATGCTCGTTTAAGAGGAACTTATACTTGTTGAGAGAAAAGGATTTTGTCTTACTCGTGAAAACGAGAATGAGGCTGTGTATGTATTCGAAATGGCACTTACGAGCACACCCAAGAATTCTGGCTTTTACTGTAATATCGTTAGAAGTTCCTCCTAAGTGAAATATTAATCTCAGAACTTCCGAAGTTGTTGCATGAATATCCGAATCCAGTTTTGAGTGAGATACTGTGGAGGTACGATTGGATATGCAATGTTTCTACCGAAAACATAACTATGATGAAGAAGAGAATCTGAGGGAGTAATTTAGGGTATTACTTTTACGCTTGGAAGAATTTGAAGATAATTCATACTTCATGTTACTAACAAAAAAGTAGATTAAATTAAGGACGAGGGATAGGAAGTATGTTAGCAATTTTGAAGTGCATCTTAAAACCAAATGATAAACAGAAGTGGAAAATATAGGAATGACTGGAACTCAAACCCAGGACTCCCACTTTCCGATTATATATTATATACAGATTGGAATTGACTTTTAGTTCAGAGGTTAGAAATGCTGCTCCGGTTGGAGGAAGTACTTGGATTTGAGTCCCAGTCATGTCGCTTCATTTAAATTTTTTACTTCCTTCATGGAGAGTCCATATAGTGGCACCACCGCCGCCGAAGGTCCCCATCATGTTGTTATCCATTTCTGTTTATCCTTTAGTTAATAATTTGGTCTGCTTCCATTCCCTCATCCTCGAGTACTTCCTTGGGGAAATTTCCTCATAACATCGCTTTGTGAGACGGCTGTCTCGATCAGGATCTGTGGCGATGGTTGGTGTCGCCATGTGGAGCGCCACTAGCCTTGTTCACAACACATCCCGTTAACGGAGAGGGATTGACTTGGCTATTTATAATTTAATTAATTTAATGGTCAGAAAAAGACCGAAAAGTGGGAGGTCAGAGTGTCCAAGTCATGTCTTATTTTCACTTCCATTAATCCTAAAGTAGATTATTGCTAAGCACTTAGAAATACATCATCATTCTCAAACCAAAATTTACTTACACAAGTTAGCACAGCAGCCATTCCGTTTAATAATGATGCAATGTCGTTCATTACGTGGGTTATCTTTTATCTTTCGAACCTACTATGAAAAGGCAGGACGAATACAAAAAAATAACCCACAGTGATAATCAAAGTCATAACTATTACACGCAATACGGAATTATTTCTCACATTTAAAATTATTCGTAATGCACTGATCTAACTCAAAATAATGAGAACCAGCCATTCGACCAATCAACACGAGCTTATGCTTTTCTTTAAATATAACGTAAAAATCCAAAAGAATAACATAGTTCTCAATGCATGTAATAAAACCAGGTTGCATCTTCTGCTGATCGATATTGCTCTTTCTCCATGCAAGCAAACACGAACTTGACTACTTTCAACAGCTATCAAAAAATAACCACTCGATTAATCTGTCTGAAATTATGACAGTCATATATCTAAAGATGGCGTTAAATTATGGCATACACATTTTGTGTCAGTGGTGCCATCAGTAGCTAAACACGGGTATTTATCATACTGCCCTCGTATGTTAGATAACTAATTGAAATATAACATTAAAAAGATTAGTTCTAAGAATGAAAAATTGAAACTTAATGTGTATAACAGATATAGGCATAATACTAATCCTAACCTATGAAGTGATTCAATTCTAGAGAATTTCATTACAATTTGAATGTTTTTGGGGTAAGAAATTCGAAATTCGAGAAAGTCAATAAAAAAAATTTGCAATAACATATAAGTACCAAAATAAATTTATCTTGAATGCCGCATTTCCAGTTTTAGAGATTTTTTGGAGAAAAGCGATGGTCTCCTCGAATAACCATTTTGCCTGAGTAAGCCACGCTTCTCAACCAAGTGGACGAAGATAATTACGTCGACATGTTCATAGTTATCTGAAGAAAGGCACTGTGGAATAAGAGTCAAACTTATCCTTAAGAGTCTAACAACCTTTGAGGGTTTTCCCTACTTGGAGCGAATCCTATGGTAAACCAAAATGAAGCTCTTAAGGCGAGAGTGCCCTTCCGCTTTTTTTGTTATTGTATTTTTAGATATTGAAAACACGAAAGTTCGATACATTGTTTACTTTTCGTTGATTCCTGTGATTCATTACTGGCTTTGCGTTTGGGAATTCTCCATCCATTTCCTAGAATTTGGAGAGTGTCAATTGCTGCAAAAGGAGAGACACTTCCTTTCAGCCCTTAATTTTTTTAATTGGCCCCGAA
The DNA here is from genome assembly GCA_000376725.2 of Ladona fulva. Taxonomy (NCBI): domain Eukaryota; kingdom Metazoa; phylum Arthropoda; class Insecta; order Odonata; family Libellulidae; genus Ladona; species Ladona fulva. The sequence continues at coordinate 160,659 of KZ308759.1, read as the reverse complement.
AATTGAAACAGCAACTTTAAAAAAATGATATTTCCCCTGCATTTAAGAGTGAAAAGAAAAACCTCAACACAATAACACAATAATGAGACTAAGTTGGAATTATGCGAACTTTTCTTGAGTCCCTGAACAAAATGGTAATCTCCAACCAATTCTTGGAATACGAGTTACACCGGAGAATGTGTTAGACGCCAAAAATCCCGAGCTTTAAGGGAAAATTTAAAATGTCAGAGTTTTTCTCGAAATTGAGATGCTTTGGATAAGAATATAAGAATAAATTTTGCCCTTTTAAACTTGCGAAATCATTATCGAGGTTTTAATGTTCAAAGTTATTAAGAAACCTCAACTTCATAGAAATAAAAATCAAACTTAAGAATTACAATATAACAACTACACACTTTCTTGGAAACAGCAAACGTTTTATACAAAAGTTGAACTAAAATTATGGAGTAATATGACGAATAAACTAGAGCCGGTGTATACGGAAAGGTAGGATTCTCGAAACAGTTTTAGAGAAAGAAACTTTGAAAGAGCAAAGAAAAAGGAAAAGCTCATCCTAAATAACTTTGCATAAGTCGTGCTTTCTCCAATGAACGCTGATTTTCTTGGAGTTTTATTTTACTTAGACCAGCATACTTTCTATAACAAGCTCAACTATGCATCTCATGTAGTTCTATACATATACTCTGAAATTTTCCGTTTCTCAACCCTCTAGTAAAGCAACTCCACGGATTCAGTTCGAGTTCATAACTTTAAAACTAAACAACATCATTCTATTTTGTCACTGAAGACCGTTTTAAATACTTTAAAACTTCGTTTTCACATGGAACGCTTTACTTCTGCGTCTATAAAAATATCCATCGTAATATATTATTTTAGCACAGATTTCATAATACAGTGAAATGCAACGGAATCGGATTTAGTGCTCTTATGACCTTAAACATAAGCAAACGGTTTCTCTGAAATCAGAATCAGTTCCGTTTTGAAACGAAAATGTCACTGTCCCCGTTTTATTGATACAATGTGGTTTTCGAAAGGAACTTTTTCTTGTTTGTGACGGAATTCGAAATCCCAGATGCGGAATTTGATTCGCAAATGTTCCTCGCTCGCCGAAATTTGAAAGGAAGCCTTCCATTTGTCCGAGGCGGAGAGAATACCGCCGAAATATATCAGACCGATCGGGAACGGAAAGCATAAGAAGAAAAAGGTCGCATATTTTACATAGTATTTATCAATTTAAATGTTCCGCGAAAGTATCCCGGGAAACGCACTCCCGCGCGACCGTCGCTTGTTTTTCAGCCCAACGGAGGACACGATTCAAGGCTTGAAACTTTTATAGTTACTTCTTGCTTCCATCCAAGGGATTTTTTTCGAGATCGGGAAAAAAGATGCGAGAAAAGGAAGGCGGTGCGCTTGTGTGTGAGCATGTGTTTGTTCGCGATATTCTTTTTTCCTTTCATTTCGGCAAACACACGCGCGCGTCTCGCCAAGTAATACGAAAAGGGAAGAGTCATCAGGGAAATTGGAAGGGGGAAAAGAGAAAGAGGGCCCGTCGCGATGCTCTACTGTTAATGAGGCCACAGCAGCCGTTCCCCGGACGGGCACTGACCGCGAGGTTTTTTGCGAGGAAGGAAATACGTATCGCGGAAAAGGACTTCGCACGTTACTCGAGTTCCTTCAACGCTGCTTTAAGGACTTCTGGACCTCTCCCATTATGAGAGAGACTCGGGGAAACTCGAGGTTGTGAGCACTTGAGGAAATTCTTTCTCCTCTTTTTCATCGTGCTCGCTCTCAGTTCACATGTTCGTAAGATAGTAACAAGGTGAGGAGAGGAATGACTTGATATGATCTAGATCCCGAAAAAGAAACCGTCTGCTTTCGCACTATAAGGACATAATACGGAGGCGACTATATAAAGATCTATAGTTTCCTCCATCTACGTCTTATCCCACTTTTCCTTTCTTTCTTATCTTGCCATATTCCATATTACGCACATTTGACTAAATAGCTATTCACCTATTGCACCGACCAGACATCTCTCTCTTTCTTCGTTTTCAGAATTATTCCATTGTGATCCGACGAGAAAAGTACTCGCCGATACACTATCACGCTTGGCGATAAAAATATTCTGAATTTCGTCTGCATCCCCTACAAACATCTCTGTGTTCTCGAGTTTTTTTCGATCTCCTCCTTGGGTGGGTATTTTCGCGCATCATGGGGTTTTCTCCAGAAACCATCGGCTAAATTTTACACAAAATCCAAATCTTTGCGATTTTATACGTATCTATATCTCGTTTGTATGTATTAACTTGATTGCCTGAGTTCGCATCTAATGTTGGTGCAGTAGCTTGTAGCTAAGTTTACCGATTTTTTTTGGATGTTTTGATTTACTTTTCTAGATAATTGGAGTCAATTTTTTTTGGTTATTAGTGTAATATTAAATGTAATTTCATAAGATTTTAAGTGGAAGAGAGGCCATTTTTCACCAAACTCGTAAAATAAAAATAGTAATAATAAAGGTGATGTTTCCCATATGTTTTCATTATGCAGGAAATAAAAATTAGTATCAACCATCAAATTTTCCTCTAAAATTTATGAACATTACTTAAAGTTTATCGAGGGAGAAGTATACCTTAAACATTATCTGTGAATTCTATCCATGAGTATCACCACATACTCGTAAACATAGAACTGTGAAGAAATAAGTATTCACATACTGTCACATGTGTAGGTATAGTATGTGGACGTATAACTATAATTGAAAAATTTCCAATACATTTGGGCGCCACCAACAGTTATACGGTCAATGGAAAGTGCCTCTAATTGAAAATATCCTTTGGTACAGCGATAATATATTCTTCATATCTATACTGATATAATAATAGTTAATATTGAAAATATTAACTTAAAAATTATAGTGCATACACACAAACAAACGTAAACTGAAAAATATTAACACAAAAAATATCAGTCTGAACCAGAGATATTTAAAAAGAAAAATTATCATGATATGCTTGAAAAGATAAAGAATTTAAAAAATATAGGTACCCAACAATTTCTTTAATTTAGGTTTGCGACCAGATTTATGAACGAAAATACGCTAAACTTCGTACAAGTGAGAAAGTAAGCAATTCGAACAAGTTCTGGAATTCACCCAATCGTTTTCAAAATGTTTACAAACAATCATGGATGAATGTGAATATTTACCTTGTGAACATATTTAAATTTGCAAGTGAAATTATACCCTCATTAAAAATATACTGTGTGCATGCGTGCGAGTGCATTTTTATGCCGAAGAAAGGAAAGTTGTGTTTTTATATATTCACCGATCGCAAAAATAAAAAAAATGCTCTCGGATTTTTGTAAGAACGACAATTTATGATGAGGAGATATAAAATAATTAAAAAACTAACGGGGTTATTACAAACTTTTCTGTAAAATTATCATTAATATTTAAACCAAAAAGTAAAATTAAGAAGAAATGATTTCGATACTTAACTTCGAGATATGAATATTCGCTCTCTACGAATATACATTGGATTTTCATAATTCTGAAAATCTGTGATAGATTTTTCAATAAAAATAAGGCAATTCTCCGTAATTTCCTGCTGCCGGATGTCATCTCTTATGGCTGTTTGCATAGGATAGCTTTGATTGTACGCCTCTGCATACATGGGTGTTCAATATGAAGGAGATACTTCTACTTTATAAAGGCAATAAGACACAATTCACTAAAGAGGTGGATTACTGAAGTCTGAAATTATAGAAAAAAGGTCTCTGTTTCGACTAGAACATTACAGAAAATCAATAAGTAAAAGAAAACCTTTTGAGGCACAAGGTAATTCGGAAATTTAAAATGAACCAGCCAAAAGCAATCATAAAGGACTATAATATACCTATACTTTAGGCTCCGATTATAAAAGTAACCGTTTTTCTAGTAAGGATATCTCTTTCAGTAATAGTCTACGAGAAGGTTGTTTTTCTAATCAAATATCTATATTCGGCTGAGTCTTGGGTATTTTAATACACGTAAAACTTCTACGGCTTTTATAGCTAAACTAATGTATTTGTACTGTATACGCTTATTATTCCTTTTATCATCAAAATTTTGAGTAATTATTCGCTCTTTTGAAAAGGGAAAAATGTCATGAATGTATTTAATACTCGAAAGAGGAATAAAAATTCAAAATATTTGGTATTTGAATATTCAAGATAAAGGAGATATTAAGTATAATTGTATTATTCGGGGAGTTTTTCTTAAATCATAATTTATGCATAAACATAGACAGATTATTCATATACTAAGAGCTTCCAATATCCAAGTAACTTACAGGTCATTATATTTAGGTTAAGCTCTTGTCATCGTGAAATTATGCGATCTTTAACTTTACTCATTAAGGAATTATATTATAGAAACACTAGCAAACGCCCCGTCAAGCATGACGGGACTTAATTTAGTTTAAATATATATCTATTATCATATATATATATCAGGTCCTTCTAAGCACAAAAAAAATTCTGCCGTAAGATCATAATAACTCAATATATTTCTTACCATATAGATAGATTATAATATTTATTCTACTGTTTTAAAGTCATGAAAGCCTACTTTACGTAAATTTCTTATAAAAATTATAAGAACTGATGATTCCCGTGCACATTCCATGGGATAATTCATGAAATCAACATTCAATAATGGCCTTAGTCGTCAAAGGGATGGGTTGTTTATTTCCCAAATATTTTACGAAAGTTCCGTGCGTTTTATCAAAATCCTCAAAAGATCGGATCTATATCAATATTTCACGACTAAAATAAGAATCTATGATCATTTTCCTTTCTTTTAGCACTTGTCTCAATTTCTTAGGACCATTGTTTATAATTTAATTTTGTAAAAGAAACAACCTCTGCAGGTAACGAAAACCTATTTTACGTACATTTCTTATGGAAAAGTATTTATTTATATAAGACATCTCATGAAATCAATGTACAACAACTGTCTTGGTCGTCAAAGGGATGGTTTGTATATTTCCGTAAAATTTTACGAAATTTACGTCTATTTTATCAAAGTTTTCGCAATTTCGAATTATTCACGACTAAAATAATATTTTATGATTATTCCCTTTCTTGTGACACTGGTCTCAATTTTGTAGGACCCTTGTTTCTAATTTAATTTTGTAAAAAAAACGACTTCTGCTAGTCATGAAAACGTAATGTACGTACATCTCTTATGGAAACGTATTATGGGCTCCTGGGTTCGTACCCGGGCCTTTACAGAGATGAGAATAGTTTTCCTGGGGGTTTCAGCATCGTAAAAACACAATGCAGTTTGTTTCAGATCTCTAAGTCAAGTCGTTTCTAAGATAAATAGGGGGACGGACAGACGCTTGCTTCAATATATATGATTACGCATAATGAAGGTAATTAATTACAATTAAGTTTAACCTAATTTTTGGAACTGTATAAAAAAGAATTTTTTTCCTTTTCATTATCTTACCAAAACTCAAAAATAGTAACCTATCTAATAATATTTTCTATCATACTGAATGATATAATGCACAAATCTCTCCGATTTTGTTTAATGAAATATTAGTAACTGAGCTGACCTTTAAACTTCATGAGTTGCTTGCATTAACAACTTCGGTCATCAAAATTTTTATTACAAATGCGTAAAACATTCATTAATCAGTGAGGCCCAAAATTAATGAGGAGAACACGAGCTTAACGCTATTTTCCTGGATGAACTCAGTAGATCAAACACATGTTTCCATTGTAAACTTGAAGTATTTGATCGTCAAATAAAAGCGAGATTTGTCCATACATCGATCGAAAAATCCTCCGTCGAATTAAAGTCGTATTTTCCGCAGAATTGCAACAAGAATATCGAACCAACGAATGGGGGAGGACCTCTCACAACGAAGCACATCAATTCTATCCTAACATACTTTTATTTCGAATTCAAACGAGGAATAAAAGGCAGAAAGAAATTGAGATTCTGACCCATTCGTTTGAATAAAAGATAAATAAACATAACGGATCGAAATTAAAATACGAAAATACGGAAAAACTCATCGGAATTTCCTCCTGATTTATTTCTCCTTCCTCCCTTCCATCCTCCCGCCTACGGAACAGCACGTTTCCTTAGAGTAGCGATAACCGAAAAATTCACCTTTTCTAAATTTTTCGAGCGCCTAATGATTGGCGAAGGGACGGAACTTGGCGAGGAAATGAGAATTTGGGATGGTACAAAAGAGAGATCCACCCTTTCGCTTCAAATGAAAGAATTACATGACAGGATGGATGAAAGGGGGGCAGGTGGCGGGGCAGTCGTCGAAAGAAATAATGGATCCGAGTGGATAGGAAGGAAAATAGGGAAATGTGCCTGCTCCGGCGGAATGGAACTATGAAAATAAATGAGGCAGAAGAAAGAAAAGGAGCGTGCGGAGGGGCGGGGCTGAAGAAAGAAGAGGACACTTTTCGGATATTCCCGAAATAAAGGAAGCAGGAACTGCATCACTTTCCCCGAAGATTGCTCTCGGGTGAAGCAAACGAAGTTGAAAATATGGGTGAATGAGGGAGAGGGAGAGAAATTAGACGTTGAATTTTCAATGTGAAGGGGCTAATGAGAGAGAACATTAGAGAGGAGGAGATGTGGAATTGATGGAGGGAGATATTGCAATCGACCCAGGAGAGACAAAGAGAGGAATATAGAATTATTGAGGGATTAAATGAAGAGGAAAATTTGTAAGGCATATGATAAAAGACTGACCGGTTCTGAATATGCAGCTCGGAGTCGTTCTCGAGAAATAAGCGGGTCAAGCGAATGGGCAGAATCTATAATTTAATTAAACATACCGCTCGGATTGAATCTGAATGAAATCCGAATGCATTAGGAAAATTTGGTACAATATTCTGGCGGATTTAGAGGATTTCGTGTTTCTTTCACTTGATTTCATTTCTGTAATTTTATCAGTGGTTTTATAAAATAATTCCATCAGAAACGTAGATAAAAAAATTCAATTGCTTTTACAATTGATTCAAATGCTTTTACGAAATTCAGTTTTATAATAATTGAGAGAAACTTTTTATAATATGATATCCGATACCTGCCATGCGCCAAAGGAAAACATTGGAGTTTTTGTTGGAGAGTTATTAATGGAGAAATTCTCCATTAATAACTCTCTATAACTCAATTAACTTAAGAAGTATCTATTCGTTAAATACCATTTCTTTTATAAGTAGACCATTTATTCAAGCATTTAATTATGTAAATGTAAAAAATAGATATTTTTGAGCAATTAGTGCGCCAAAAGAGAGCAATAAATAAAAAAAACCTACTGTCGAGAGTTAAAGGATACAAAACAAGCGTGATAGGTTAGAAAGAATCAAATCTAATCATAACTAAACTATTATGAATGAACATAAAATATGGAATAAAATAATCACCAAAAATTATATTTCTATACATTCCGCCGATTAACATAAATTTCGTTTTCCAGGAGATTTCAAGTTTATTTACAATTTAGTAGTTCACAATTCAAATCCTCCGTCGAGTGATTTGAGCATTGAATATTCTTGATAATGTGACTTTTGACGAGCTTACTTTCCACTCTCTACTAGATTTCAAAACACAATGATAGAAGAACTTCCGAAGAAAATAAAATCAATAGAAATATGAATATTAAGCTAAAAATTGTAGAATAATTTTTTATTACAAAGCCCGCTCACTAATTTATAGCAAATGTGACATGTGAACTGAAATAGAAAATATTGGCAGTCTTTAGACTAGACTAGAATTGAGGATTAGAGCAACATTGTACCACATGACACTTCATCAGGAAGAAACCAATACTTCTACCCCTGGCTCTACGCAGGCTCCTACCACATATTCGATGGAACTACATATCTAAGCGTGACGTCAATATCAATGCACTTAAGCGAGCCTTCCGATGGCATTGCGTTAATACAAGATGCTCTGAAGTATCCGTGAGCAATTTCGCCGCAAACCTAAGAAGAGAATTCGTAAATCCTAGCACTAAACCGTCGATACCACAAGTCTCGTAATGGCACAAGCGAGGAGAATCGAATACGCATTTGAATGGAAAATAAAGTGTTCGGTGTGAGATCGCGAGAGCGTAAACTGGATGTGGGGTTGGAGTGGAAATATTGGCTCAGCGCTGTGGTGGCGCACAGGGTGGCGGAAGATTGAGAGAATTTAAAAAAGTGGAACAAGGAGAAGAAAAGAGCTCGGGGGAAAACACAAATGGAAGCGAAGAGAATGGAAAAAGTTTGGCAAATTTATAAGGCGATAAAACATCAGGAGCCCGCACTTAATGCAAGTAATAATTTAAAAGAGTTGCCAGTGTTGGAGGAAAAATGGAGTAAAAGGGCGCATGAGACCTCGGGTTGAAAGTCAGAGAGGAAGGAAATTGCTTAACGAAACAAAGTATCATCATTCTTTGGTGTTGTTCGGCGTGATTCTTGGGAAAGGAAAAATACACAATGTTCTCTGACCCGTAAAAATTTGGTGAAAGGATTATGCATTAGGTTAATAAATTTTTAACAAAAATAAATCTATATCATTAATAGCATGAATTGATGGCATCGAATAAAATGTTAGGATATTAAATTTTTCTGTATGCAAATGAACATTGATGTAACCCCAAAGCAGGTCTAACTTGCTATTTCCCATGCTAGTATTTCCCTTTTTTTTCATTATTTGTAAATATTCTACGTATATTCTTGTTCAAGGGGAAAATGGAGGATTACATATATTATAATTTAGAAAAAACATAAAAATCCCGATAATAGGCCAGGTATTACAATATATCCTTAAGATGAACCTTAACTGAAGTCCACGTCAGGGCCCAGTATTGCAGTGCTTTATCGAAGTTAAAGTGGAGACTATAGTTAATCTCATTTATATATAATGGATTTACATATATATTAACTGTAATCTTCACCTTAAACAAAACATTATAATACCGAGCCAAAACTTATATTATTAGTAATAGATCACTATTATTACTAAATATTGTTAATTATGCGATGATATGGTTATTATTAAATATTTACTCTAATTATAGGCATGGGTGAATAAATTAGGATATAGTTATTATTTTTACAATTCTTAGCTCGTGGATTCTAAGTCCTCCGGTTAAAAATATACAATAAGAGCCTCTTATTATTAACATAAAAAGTTAGTAATTAGATAATGCCACTCTCTTATAGTCTGTTTGCTGAAACAGAAATTTTTTCTTCTGACAGGTATTCTGCTTTAACATTCCTAACATATACAGCAAGCTACATTGTGTACCACAGCTACACCGTGGACCGTTTCCTGAAAAGAATGATATAAGGATAATTTTGCCGCGGGAGAATTTCACTCGGTCAGAGGTAATTATTTTTACGTTTTTTAAGGTAACAAAATGCGATTAAAGCGTCCTTGAGGCTGCAAAGGAAAGTAATGCAAGGGAAAAAGGAACGTTAAAGAGAAAGAAGGCTTAAGAGCGAGTTCGATGTCTTGTGAGTCTGTAAAGGGGATGAGATGGCCGGCATCTATCACAATTCAAATTGTAACGAGAAGATCAAAGTGAAAACTAATGGAAGAAAGTAGAATAGCGCGCAATGATATACAAAAACGCCATATAATCGCAAGGAGGCATAACTTAGATGGGGGAATCGCTAAAGACGCGACTAAAAACAAGCGCGAATCGAAAAAGGGGGAAAACGTCAACGGAAAAGATAGGAGCGAAGTAAAGAAGCAAAATTCTAAGGATGGGGAGAAAATCAAGAATCCCGGGTGGAAAAGAGGGAAAATTTGAAAATAATGGCGGAAGAAATGAAGGACCGAACGCCGAAAAAAGAAAAGAGACCTAACATCAAAGTGAAGAAATTACAAGAGGAGCCAAAGAGGAAGGAATAAAAGGATCCGAAAAATTACAGCGGCGCATGAGTCATTTGAAAGACATAATTAAGGTGGAGATTGCGGGAGGACGATAAAGAAGCGGGATAAGGAGGAGGGAAACAGAGTTGCGCGTCGTCGAGGGACAGAAGGAGAGATTAGATCAGAGGAAGGGAAAGGGAGAGGAATGGAACTCGAAGCAATGAGTCGACGGGAAATGAACACGGGGTGCTAAGTGCCGCGATAAAGGCCGGAGAGGAAACACGGGAAAGAGGATTGAATCCCCGCGAACGGAATAATAAGGAGCCGAGGAATCCCCCGCCAGAGCGAAAACCCCAAAGACGTCGTGGGAAACACGAGTTATGACCCGGTCCCGAAAATAGGCCTCCTTTTGAGTGCATGCAGGCTCTTTCCATGAGAAAGGACGGGGTTGAGTGCGGAATGACATAAAATAAATGACTCTCGATTTTGCGGAGTTTCTTTTCGCTTTTGCTTCGTGTGACACCAGCTTGAAATTTATGAAGGAAGTTGTCCCTCTCGTCCTTCTGATATATCATCAAAAACCCAACCGAATCGAAGCGGATGGAATTCGAGGTCGAAGAGGCGGAATGGCTAAATTATTATCATATTCCACGGACGCCTTTTTCCTCTTTTTTCTTCCAATAACATTTTTAAGGCGCTTAAAATTCCTCAACAGCGTTTCGGCGCGGTAATAAATAGAGCGGAATGGAGGTCTTCCGATATCTGTTTAGTCCCATTAGACTTGTTTAATGACCGTCCATTTAGACGGAAAGGGGTCGTTACGGTCCGATGCTTCCGATATCATTTTTTAAATAATTAATGGAGTTTAACTAATGCCTCTAAAGCTAAAAAATGTCTGTGATGATCAAATTAGGGTGTCTTCAAAACTTTAAATGTGTCTTAAAAATTAATGTAAATTCAAGAAGTTCCACTATGATCGAAAGAGAAAACTTACGATAATTTTTTCATATGCTGCTGTTAATAAATAGGAACATTTTAATTAATTAGGATATGTAAGCCACGTTTCAGGTTAATTTCTACGTAGATAATGCCAAAATCTGTTTATTACCAACTGTTGGTCAAAATCTGTTGATTAATTATCACGAAGTATAATTTTTCAGAATGATTCCCATTTTCAACGAAGACCATCCATCTTTCCCGCTTTAATAGCAACAATTTTTTATAAAGCGAATCATTGTTAACTCTTACTGCTACGAAAGGACGTTATATATTTGATCACATGCGATACAAACGACACAACTATTTAAAAGCATTTGAAAAGAGGGAAGGAAAAAAAAAGAAAAAATTGACACCAGAAAAGTATTCAATTGTTAGTTTGACTCGGCAGAAGCAGAATAAAATAAGCAATCTTTGGTTAAAGTTTGTCTAAGCGAAGAGGATTAATTTTGTTAAATTGAGTTTGCTGTATCATTTTAAATATCATCATTCACTGAGTATGTTCAGCTATATATTGCCCTATAAATGAAAAAAATAAATATTTAATCAACTAATCTTTCTCAAAAATGTTTAATTTTCTACCAAATTTTCAAAACTGTATCGCGTAAAACTGTATTGATAAATTTTCTTACATCTGGAAACTGGTATACAAAGGACTCAACTACGGTATATTACATTTCCCCCTTCAACGAAGTAAGAAGATCAATCTAAGAGCTGCGCCTATCCCTGTTTCCGAGGTTATGCAGCCGCAATATTCTCTTGCTATATTTAACACTCATTTCAATGCATAAATTCGAAAAAATAACCTCCTCTCCAAAGACAGGACTTACGGCTGCTGGTCCCGAACAAAAATCCCACACTTCCCTATTATGCGATTTTCTCCATCGCATGCCATCTTGCCACAGGAATCTTCCTCAGCATCCGTTTAGAATACCCGGATCTCAGTCTCGAGAAGGGTATAAAAAAATCGAGAAAAACTTGTAGCATTATCATTTACAAAGAATCCCCACATGTCTGCAAGGATTCCATAGGAATTAATTTTGAGAACGCGCGAAAAACTGAGCGACGAAAAAGTGAGTTTACCCCTCCGTAAAACGAGATATTTAAAAAAGACAAAAACGGGAGACGTTCGTGTGGGAGACTAGGGAGGAATGAGCGGGAGTTGGGAGGAGACGAAAGGACGGAATAAAAAAATAAAAGACGGCAAAGAAACAAAAGGGTAGCGCGGGGTGGGGCGCTTGATAGGGTGAGGGCGTGAAGAGTTGCAGAGGAATGGAGGAGAGGAAAAAAGAAGAGGTGGCGAGGAAGCAGGTCACGAAGAGAGGTTCTCCTGTCAATCTCTAGATGGCACTAGTGTTGAGAGGACACACTTGAAAGAAGGGGCGCGTGAGAAAAAGTGAGCGAGAAAAAGAAGTTGGAAGAAGAAACGGAGGAAGAAAAAGAAGTTGGGGAGGGAGGGGAAGAAAGCTATGAGATGGGAAGGGAATGATAGGAAATGAAGATAGATGGCATCATTACAGCGGGACCCGGAGCGCAAAAATATTTATCTGTACTCCAGCTTCTATGGCATTGCGGACTATTTCTCGTTTACGTATCAATAAATCAATAGAGTTGACATGTTAAAAAACGAAATGTATTCCTACTTTTCGTCATTTTAGGAATGCTAGATAAGCAGATCTTGTTCGTATCAAAGGCGTAAATGAAGCAATGGGAAACACTGGAATCTGTTCATTAAGGAATAAAGATGAGAATACGAGAGTCAAATCCATTTCAACCTGGCTTATGTTGCTCTCTGTTGACTCACTGGCATACTGTACAATTATAGATTCACGGGATAACAAAATATCACTGGTATATAAATCATTGGGCTGTTCTCTTGCTTCTAAATCATTCTGAAGCTTTATGTTCGAGAATTATAGAAGGCGCCGGGAAAGGCGATACGATTTGTCGAGAATTATTACAATAAATCAGTGAGTGTTACTACCGAACGCAAGATAGAAATGTATAGAAGAAGGAAAATTTGAGTTAGGGCTTAATGCACTCAATAAATTCAGAGAAAGTAAGTTTTTGGAAGATGTTGTAGATATTAAAGTTCTCCTGGTTTCTTAGGCCGTTTTAATTCTGAGAGAAAAATCAGAGAAATAGCCGATAGAACCAGTCAGTTCAAGAATATTTTTGCTAACAATAAGCGACGATAACCGATTAGGGAAGCACAGTCATGATTACATGATCATGATCCTCTTCCACGCGCAGAAGGTGACTTGCAGGATATGCATGTAAGTGTAGATCTTGGAATGCTCTCAATTCAATTTTTCTCATTTCACATTGGTTGAACGTAATAAATCCACCTCGAGTTTATAGTAGTTTTTCATCCTAAAGAGCAGTAAAAATTAAACGTATGCCTTTACCACAGGATGTGTTTATTGTACGACAATAACATATTAAAATATAGATACAGTATATCAGTACAGCATAATAGTATAATAAAGATATTCTGTGGTAAAGGTATAAGAAAAATCTTAATTGATCTTATTTCAAGGTATAAAAATAAGACATTTAAGTAAGGTTATTTCTGTATAAATATGGCTTTAACCCCTTCACTTTTTCATTTCCTATATTCCATTGAGAATACGAAGCTTACAAATGCCACATCCTCTGTATAATTGGATGAAAGCCTCCTCTTTTGAAATATGGACTAGAACCCATATGCCGCCATCGTAAAAAAAATGTATGCAATTTGGTTAATTAGAACCCGGAATGGGCACAAGCACTTGAGTGGTATATAGTAAACTGTGGAAACAACTCCATCCCAGAGGAGCCGTGAATGCGGGATTTCCCTGTTTAAGACAATGTCGTCCCTTAGAATGAGACGAGAACTTGGTCTTCGTCGATTTGATTGCATCTGAGGACGCGGCCACAAAATCACAGTAATTTTCCAGGACAGCGTAATTACTTACGGTCTAAGAAGCACCGCTAGTAATCAAGGCAAGATTTATATTTATGCGCAAGATATCTCGTTCCTGAAGTGCGAAACGTGGATATGCTTTAGGGTCCAGCTATAAGGGACCAAGCAAATGGTATACAAGCTATAAAACGGGAATTTCCCACCGACACAAATACCCCTTTTTCAGAACTGCCAAACCTTCCATCTCAGCGTTCAATTAACCAGCATTGGCTTGTAATTTCCTTCGCAATTATGTTCCGCATGTGTTAACATTAATCTGATCAACCGAAGTGAATGAAAAGTCCAGGGCACAAGAAGCAAAAATGAAAAACTGCAGCCTCCCTCCGACTTTACAACTTTTAACGCTAACTTTCAGACCAGCAGTGGATTTAAAAGACCTTCAATTTAATCAACGGGAATGGAAAACTTGGCTAGAAAAGTTTCCGGGTGAAAAATCAGTGCCATGCACCTTGGGCTCCCAAAGAGGTGTGCCCGACTACGGACGCTTCCTGTAACTTATAGATCAGCACAGTAAAGGGGAACGTTGCAATGCAAAGGAATAAAGAAAAGGAGGGGAGGAGAAGGAGATAGTTCTGTAGCTCGCGAGGTCCTGCTCAACCTTGTTCAAGCAGCGTCGTAGTCCATCATTCCCTCCTTTTCCCTCGCCCCTGCAGCCTACTTCCTCTTTCAGAAGCCCCGTACACCTCGCTTATGTATACGCTGCTGTAATTTCCTCATTTTAGTTCCTTATAAACCACGACCTCAAAACTTCGCTGCTCCATTTCATGTTCTTCGGAGTATCCCTTCCTTCCCCTTATAGAACTTACTATAACCCATCTCGTTTAATTAATAGACATATGGCGTTTGTGTAATGGGCCGAAGACTCAGTGACGACCATGAATTTCTGTGTAAATTCATACTCGAGCACAAATATTCATCATTATTATGAATTTATATCTAAATCTTTTCCCATGTATCTGCCAATATAATTTCACGGTATCTATGGAATTTCGGATTGTCTTGAATACACAAGCCTCCGATGGCCTCGTTTCAGAAGATAATTTTTTAACCTCATTAAGAAAGTTCTCGATCGCTTCATCACGTCATTGACTCCGTTTGATTAGAATATGATTGATTCCAATCAAGGCCAGTCTCTTTAGCTATCTTCAGTGTTCATTTTGAACGCTAATAGCATATATCTAGCCGTGGCTCCCAGATAACCAAGTGGGCAACGCGTTCAACTTCGATGAAAGCGGTCCTGGGTTCGATTCCCGGTGGGCTCTTACGTGCGAAATGACCTAATCTGTCGAAGCACTTTTAACAATACTACTACTACTATAACTGGCCGTTTCGAACTTATAAAGTTTTAATTCGAATCTATTGTCAAAAAGACTTAGTTGAGACAAGTTGAAATTATAAGACTTTCGGGTATTGGTAACCGTGTTTTTAAAAAGAAGAAGTAACATTTTCAATATTAAACAAGAAAATAACATTTACTTCAGGGTAATTCCTTCAGACGACAAGCTATACGAATTACATATGGGTTTGCGCAGGTTTTTTACTCCCCTCCCTTAAAATTTCCTAGATTTATACCGAATGCATTAGGAAAATTTGGNATATATATACTATACTATACTTTTTTAATTAATAACGGTATGGAATATGACGATGGGGGTTAGATGACACGACAGAAATGCGTTTATTAAACAGGAAATAAATTGAATAAATACTTCCATAGTAACAATAAATATATGCCAATTTTACAACAATAGTACACTTGACGTGAGTTCAGATAACTTTTAGTGCATTAAATTATCAAGTTAATTTATATTTGTTCAATTTCTACTTAAATGTTGCATAAAAATCTTAGAAGAATATATGAGAAGATTTTTGAGTAAAAAACATATCTACAGATGCGATAAAATGGTGAGAAATCCCAAAAAGTGAAGATAATTTAAAACAGGAAAGGTCGAACGCATGAATATAATAGGGAATGAAAACGTATCGAAAGAGACAAAATGAGGTGGAATATTTTAAGATGCAGGATTTAGATAATCGGAGAGGAAGTAATAGATGAGCGGACTCGTAAGAAAATTTGTCAGGCTTTCCGATCATTTTTCCCGAACCTCCGAACAATAAATCTCTTTTCTTATCATTTGAATATGTCCTACATAAGGTCGTGATGTCCTCCATTTCATCAGTTTTCATCTCAGTCTACAGAAACCCAATTTGTCCGTCATCATTTAAAACAGAGAATGTTTGAGATGATATATACAGAGTTATATAACGTGATTTTATTGGACAGCGACAGTGATCTGGAGAATTTACTCCCCGATGAATGTTGGTTATCATTTTTCGCATAATGTGCACGTTCCTTTCTTTTCTTACTTAGCTTATCGCAGATAAAACCGACTTTTCATCTCTTTCAGTTTACAATCCATATAATTACACCGTACAAAATTAAATATCAAACTGTTTATGAATTTTTCACTTCTGAAATGAATCCATGTTAATTTTCATGTATCGGGATCATATTTTCCATTCCGCACTTTAAGTAACTGATATGTGACCGAAAGCCAAGTTAAATTGATATCAAGAAATATCGGATTTTCACATTTCTCTCATTCCGTCTTCTGATCTTCAAAAAGTTTTATTTCCCGAAAGTACACTCATTCATTGTCCTAGGAAAATGTTTCACTAGTATTAAGTAATTGTAAATGTCGTCGCATTAGTGAGTTATTCCGTTTAACAATACTGGAGTGCATAGTTTTGAGACGTACAAAAATTCGAGTGCCTCTGCCCAAGCCTCATAATATTTTGTGGTCGATGTCTGTCGCCTCTTCGCCTCTTGTCCCAACTCACTCTCTTAGCTACCTCATTCATCAAATTTATTGTGTCACTTCCTACCTTCTTCGTAGAAACTGATATTCTCTCTTTCAAAATGACGACAGCCATCGGACTATGGCTGACAGTTCACGAATTTCGAAAGAAGAAGGAATGGCTTTACCCTGATCTTTACTGTCTGCCAATCATGAAGAATATCATGTAATTTAATGCGGGTCATTCGAGTATAAGTTCAAACTTTTTAAGCTTCCTGCAAGGATATCATCTCGTAGTATGGCGATATGGATAAGGTATTAGTACAGATTTGAGATTTTATTTTAATTCATTTTAACATTCACGAAATAACATTTGACGCATTTCTCTTTCTTCTACGCCCATCATTTCTATCAACGATATATAAATTATAAATTAAATTATCAAATTTTTGTATTTGATTTCTTTTCTGTTTATTTTTTATTAATTTTTTATTATTCCGATATTTCATCTTTATTCTATGTATCCTTATTCCTTTTATTATTCTTTAGTTTAATTATATCTTACTGCCTAATTCTTCTAATCTCAAATCCAATATCTGTTTTTATCTGAATTATTTGTAAGAATTATGCATATTTGTCTGTTTTTTCAGGTGTCTTGCTGACACCTTCCTTTTACTTATATTCTCCTCTCCTTTTAAAATTTAGTTGCTACTATCAGTAGGTTTCACAAGTTTTTCACGACCTTCTTCGTCTAGGTGTTTACTTGCAGGGATTTAATTTTCTATTAAGAGCAACCTTTAGTTTTTTCTCTTTAAACCCAAATAATAGTTCCTTCTTTTATTGCTTTTCTAGAGTTAAATTCCCAATACATAATTTATTCTATCTGTAATGATCAAGGGCTAGATGTAAGAGAAGACACTAAAAAGTCTAATCTTGCCCTTCAATATAGACGTATTATTATTATTATAATATCTACCACTAAAGAGTCTAATTTTACCTTATTAAAACGACATTCATTTTAAATGGTACGTGAATCCTTAATGCACAAGCTTAAAGTAAATGGGGTATTGGTAACACTACGATCACATTCGTACACTCCGCAAGATTCAACAGTTTGACAAGATGACGTCGCGTTCCGTTCATAGATAGACATAAAGATTCCACGAGGATAAAATATAAATTTAAACAAAAATACCTGAATTATAACATTGTAATGAAATGTCAATCAATTTCAACTACGAAGAAGTACGTATGTACATGAGGAAATGTTGGAAATCCCCAATTTAGATAAATGATTGTAATTTTCCCAATTAATGCATTCGGTTGAGAGAAGCGAACAATGAGAGAGGACGAAGTAGTACGATTCTCAAAATCAGGAAAGTAAAGTATGATCGAGTTAAATCCATTTCACGTTACCTAAAACTCATCATTATAGTCAATCGTTCGAAGAATTAGACAATTTCAAAGTCATTTTATGAAATGTAATCCAATACCAAATTCTGTACTATTTTAACTATTTACAATATTCATATTCTTTAATAGACCTGAACGTCGAAGATTTTATCCAAGGAAAATCTTTTTCCCGATTCATTAAATTCACTTGTCCTTATGCCTGGAATCTGATCAGGACGGAAACACATTCTAATATGTGATTCCTGATAACTTTTATATATATTATTAATGCGTGCACATCTAATGTTATGTAAAATTTATGTGTTCGTAAGGATAATTTCAATGACATAATACCTAAACATGTTCGAAAAGTGATGAAAATTAAAAGCGCTTAAATAGTTTATGTATGTATGTCTTAAAAACGGAACTATTTCCAATACTAATCACTAGTTATTCATTAAGAATAATTATAAAAATTAGAAGCTATTAGGAAGACGAGATACACTTCAAATTAAATTGAGCTCCTTTAAACCTCGCTTAAGCATTTAAAGAGAGCAAAGGTGGAGTATACATTCGAATTGGAGTAAAAATATTTCCAGCAATTTTTGCCTCAGAGTATCAGCCGGAGTTTCAGAAGCTATTCTTAAGACAAATTCCAGGAAGTTACGGTTAGATGACACGACAGAAATGCGTTTATTAAACAGGAAATAAATTGAATAAATACTTCCATAGTAACAATAAATATATGCCAATTTTACAACAATAGTACACTTGACGTGAGTTCAGATAACTTTTAGTGCATTAAATTATCAAGTTAATTTATATTTGTTCAATTTCTACTTAAATGTTGCATAAAAATCTTAGAAGAATATATGAGAAGATTTTTGAGTAAAAAACATATCTACAGATGCGATAAAATGGTGAGAAATCCCAAAAAGTGAAGATAATTTAAAACAGGAAAGGTCGAACGCATGAATATAATAGGGAATGAAAACGTATCGAAAGAGACAAAATGAGGTGGAATATTTTAAGATGCAGGATTTAGATAATCGGAGAGGAAGTAATAGATGAGCGGACTCGTAAGAAAATTTGTCAGGCTTTCCGATCATTTTTCCCGAACCTCCGAACAATAAATCTCTTTTCTTATCATTTGAATATGTCCTACATAAGGTCGTGATGTCCTCCATTTCATCAGTTTTCATCTCAGTCTACAGAAACCCAATTTGTCCGTCATCATTTAAAACAGAGAATGTTTGAGATGATATATACAGAGTTATATAACGTGATTTTATTGGACAGCGACAGTGATCTGGAGAATTTACTCCCCGATGAATGTTGGTTATCATTTTTCGCATAATGTGCACGTTCCTTTCTTTTCTTACTTAGCTTATCGCAGATAAAACCGACTTTTCATCTCTTTCAGTTTACAATCCATATAATTACACCGTACAAAATTAAATATCAAACTGTTTATGAATTTTTCACTTCTGAAATGAATCCATGTTAATTTTCATGTATCGGGATCATATTTTCCATTCCGCACTTTAAGTAACTGATATGTGACCGAAAGCCAAGTTAAATTGATATCAAGAAATATCGGATTTTCACATTTCTCTCATTCCGTCTTCTGATCTTCAAAAAGTTTTATTTCCCGAAAGTACACTCATTCATTGTCCTAGGAAAATGTTTCACTAGTATTAAGTAATTGTAAATGTCGTCGCATTAGTGAGTTATTCCGTTTAACAATACTGGAGTGCATAGTTTTGAGACGTACAAAAATTCGAGTGCCTCTGCCCAAGCCTCATAATATTTTGTGGTCGATGTCTGTCGCCTCTTCGCCTCTTGTCCCAACTCACTCTCTTAGCTACCTCATTCATCAAATTTATTGTGTCACTTCCTACCTTCTTCGTAGAAANTATTAATCTAAATATTAATTAACGTAGTCAACGTTCTGTTAAGAATATAAGAGAAAGTACCATGATATTTGAGATGCAACAACGAAGATATATGTTAATACGTGCATTATACTGCTACAAAATAGTTAAAGTAATTTTGGAAAAAAGTGCGCTAAGACCGTGATACATTTGAGTGCAATAAGCATCAACGCATCAAGTGAAGTCACCTATTTCAGCAGTACGATTAATGGATGGGTACAAATACATGTGTTCGATCTTTAACCCACTATTTGCCTAGTAAGGTGCCATCATATAAAAATTATTTGTGATATAGGTTTTGTCCACTTTGTAGCGTTTTCGTTTAGATTTGAATAAGTTTAATGAAATTAGAACGCATACTGAAGCCAAGATCTCGGGTTCGAGTCTCGGCTGATAGGAATTTCTCTGATTAGAACGTAATTGATTCTGTTCCTCTGTTATTTATTTTCACACCTCTCCTTTAATTTTCCAATAAAGGGATTTGTGAGGACACTGTGGTTAAAATAAAATGAAACAAGATACTAAAATAATTTTCTGATATCACATAATATGGTGCATCATTTGGTAGAACCAAAACTCTTGCTCATAAATCGCTCACAGTTTAATGGCAGTAAAGTAACAAAATGCATTATTGAAATTCATTTAAGAATTAAATGAAAATGTTCAGTCACATAAAAGTCAAAGAATCGTTAAACGTTAAAAAAAACAAAATATTAAAATTAGATGTTCCCCACATTAAAGTAGGGGCATAATCAACTCTGGAGGATTTTCAGAGAAGAAAATGGGAAGTATTTTAGATACATAAAACTATTAAGGGCCGACCAAATTTAAAGTCAGACCAATGTAATTTCCATTTATTCTTCACAACTGACATTCGTATGTCACACTTTTATGAAGCCACTGACTTAGGTTTTGTCCACTTTAGTGTGCCGTGATATATAACGATGATTAACAAGCCAAGCCTCTTGATTAAACAGCTCTCCGTTCGTTTCGATGGCATTCCGCTTTCAAATAAGTTTGATAACTCCTTGTGCTTAGACAACCAGCAAACTCAGTCGTGCGTTGGTAGTTGCCGATGCTAAGGATACCCTACTACGATACTTATTTTTTATTCTAGATAGGCCTATTTAACATGAGCAATTAAATTTACCTCAGTCATCCTTTCGTGAAAAACTCACTATATATATAT
>KZ308759.1:52554-139474 GCA_000376725.2 Ladona fulva | reverse complement strand
ATATATATACACACACACACGAGGAAAAGTGGCTTGCATACTGCAAGCTTAATGTAAGATAGATTAACTAAGGCATTCTACACCTCCTGCAACACTCCATCTGCTATAAACGGACTGTCATTCACCAACTACAATGCCGTAAACGAATTATTCAAAATACGTCCATACGATTTGTCCTAGCATCAAATCTGGGTCCATTAGGAAAAATATCCTTACGGCATACGATAGAAATCCCTATCTTCTATAGACGTAGCGAATTTCAACCTTCTACCTACCCGGGAAATACCGTTACGAATTTTTTAAAATTTGGTCATTCGAATGGTCCTGGGATCGAACCTGGGCCTTTAGGGCAAAAATCTTTACGGCATGCGGTAGACAATCATCTATTCTAACAACACCGTGAATTGCATGTTTCTTTCTTAACGGAAAATACCCTAAATGAATTCATGAACTTCAGAGAGAAAAACTTCCCTAGCATCGAATTAAGGACCCTCAGGGTAAAAACCTTTAGGTGTAATATAGAGAATTTTAATCTCTATCGATGAGATTGAATTTGAACGTTCTATCTTACCTAGAAATATCCTAAATGATTTTTTGAATGTTTTGCACTAAGTACCTAGCACCGAACCTGGGGCCATTAGGTAAAAAGCTCATGCAGGAAACGGATGATAAATTTATTCTCTAACGATTCCGAAAACTTCAACGTTCTGTCATTACGCTAAGTACGCAAAATGAATTTTTGAAAATGCGCTTAATGCATTCTTATGGGAAAGTGGTCGTTTTTGAGGCCTCCTAGAATCGAACCCATGATGCCTAGAATGGATGTCCGCTTTTTTCCATAGTGTCCAAACTCGGGACTTTACGGCAAAAGAATCGGCGGCTCCGTGAGGCACTTCCTTCTGCCTCGCCTTTAGTATCCTATATGTATATATAGCTATATATCTATATATATCCGGAGAAGCGTCTATATAAAGAGATTGACAACCAACGAATCGTACAAAAAAAACGAGTCCTATGTTTTCTTTCGGAATTGAGGGACATACAAGGCAAGGTGAAATATTTGTGCGCTTAGCTTTTCTCATTTACACATGTATCGGTGTACCGCTGAAATTACTTTTGCTGTAACTGCACCATGACAGTTCAACATAGACAAGCAAAATCTGAGTAATAATCCGGAGACGATTGGGAAAAAGAAGTGAGAACTGCATCTGGACGATTGAGGTATGTATCATGAAGGGAAAGTGAAATATTTTACCACAAAAAGTTTTTCCGTTAAAGTGATTTTTAAATTGTAAATACACGTCGTAGTTCGGCAAGGGATAAAAATGGCGAGTTTATTTCATAATATACACATGCAAGACGACCCTTCCTTATCGTCATATTATTTGATTATCCGAGGTGGTCCACGGTAACTCCGATACTCTATTATTTTATCTTTTCGCATCTTATATACTACAAATTTCATCTCGGACATTTTCGGCGGATTTTCCTGCTCCTAATAAATCCACAATGGCACAAAAAAGGACATGGTAACAGAATTCGTCATAAAGAAATGACTTGCTTTCACCCGGAGGAAATATAATCCAGCTTCCAGCCCTAAAAACGAACTTTGCAATTTCGAGGTCTCATAGCCGAACCTCACCCGTTATCGCATTTTACACTACAGGAGCAGATTATTTGAGAGGAAGGAGCGTACGATATGCCTGCCCTCTGTGGTTGGGGACCCGAACGTAAATTGGAGCATAATCGGCTGTCGAGAGAGGAGACCGACAAAACACGGGCTGCTAAACGAAGTGGAGGATGAGGTGGGGAGAATAAATTACGTCACATCTTCTCACAACGACGACCCGTGCTACGATGTTCCACGATAACGACGCTGTAAAAGTCAACTGCTTTCCGTAATCAACGGAGCTTTTCCTTACAGTTTGTATTTTCTTTCTTAAAGTTTCCGCTCTTGGATTTACAACTGCATGACAGCGAACCATTTCTCTGCTCTTGATTTTCAGCTGAGATTTCGTCGCATTCCCATAACATAAACTTCTGCACGTTTTCAAAATTCATTTTACCCAAAGGAATGAAAATCCATACTAAAGGTTAGCTATGTGGAAATAGTTTTGAATTTAAGAGCATATGTTAGAGAAATAAAGCATTACAAACGCATGCTGCATTCTAGAACTACATCGTTGTCAAATAAGTTCATGTGTTCTTTAAAAATACATTCTCATTCAGCCACTAAGTTAGTTATTAAATTAAGAGTTGTATAAAAGTAAAACTAGCGAGGGCCATTTACTTAAAGTTTTTATAAATAACGTTTCACTCACACGAACTGAATTGGAAACAGCCGAAATGATGGATGTAGCAGTTGAAAAATCTTGAAGAATGTTCCCAATGTTGAACAGGTGTGAAAAAAGCGAAATATCTGGGACTTGAGTTTAGGTTTCCCTATCCAGGCTGATATTCTAACCACTGACCTATCATTTCGCATCCTTTCCACTCTTTGCTATCATGAACAAGGCAAGTAGTCTACTCGTAGTGGCACAAACTACCACCTGCTGTTCCTACT
The DNA here is from genome assembly GCA_000376725.2 of Ladona fulva. Taxonomy (NCBI): domain Eukaryota; kingdom Metazoa; phylum Arthropoda; class Insecta; order Odonata; family Libellulidae; genus Ladona; species Ladona fulva. The sequence goes on along the minus strand of KZ308759.1, from coordinate 136,911 downwards.
GAGATATTCAACTCATGACTATCTCAGTCATGTCCATATTTTTCGCATCAGTTTATCCTTGGGTTTTCAGCAGCACGGAATTCTTTGCTTTATTATTTTCCTTCCCATTATCCTTTTTAAATAATTTACGTTCGCAGTAGTTATGGTACATCAGAGAAGATTCGCAAATAATTATTTAATTTAAATCAAATGAGGATATAAGAAAAGGTGAATTTCTTTGCACGATGAAATCAAACATTGTGGAAGAGACGTGGCATGGTAGTTCAGTGGTTAGAACACCTGCCCGGAAAGTGGGAGACCTGGGTTCGTGTCCCAGTCATGTCGCTATTTTTCACACTTGTTATTCCTGTTAAATCATACGTACAACGAAGCCAAAAAAGTGATAAATATGAGCGGAATAAAGGTATATGTATAAGATAAAGGAGGAATCTGGATAGAAGCGGATCGTAGAATGTTACAGAAAGAGGTTGGAAATGTGTAGGGGAAGGAAAAAAGATGATAGGTGAGACTGCGAAGTAGTGTTATTGGGAGAGAAGAAACAGGAGGACATATAGGAGGATGCGGAGTAACTCACGTTTATCGAGGAACGGAGCGAAAAGGGCATTGGTTGTTGAGTTGCTGGGGCCAGCAGAGCATGATTGCATGGCATGTTTACGCATGCGCGGGTGCATAAGAGTCGACGTCATCCAGCGACGACGAGGTGGACTGCTCTGCGGGACACGGGGACGAAACCGCGGCTACGTTAATGCGGATTCATACATGGAAAATCCAATTCAGTCGGGAAACAATGGACCTCTCGCGGAGCAACTAATAAAAGTGCTCGTCGATGCGGAGGGAAAGGGGTTAAGGTTTTGGAAGGAGGCATCCGGTTCAATTTCAACGGGACAGCTCTGACGAAACGCGGCATATATCAATGGTACTAAACTGTTTGCATTAATCCGAACGGACGAAACTGCTCCAAGGCGAACGCATGAGCTGAAAGACGAATGGGTGACTGAACGATGCACTGACCTTTGGAAAGGTCACTCCGCTCAAACAGAAAAGGATTAGAGGAATTTTGATCCTCGTTATTTTCAGCTACTCTGAACTAAAATTTGATTTTTAAGTAAATTACACGTTCTAAAATAATGGTAAAGCATTTCACATGAGCCTCCATCGTTATTCTTGGAGTTTTTACGCTTAAGTGAGCCAAAATTCTAGGAAAGTGAAACTCTGATTAATGAAATTTTTCTGAGCGCTTCTTTGAAGGTATTTCAGAAAAGATGATTAGAAGATTGCCGATGGATTTTTTTCCAACAAAGATACTGAGTATTTCAATCAAAAATCAATTGGTGCATATTTTAGACTCGTGTTACAGATATATTTTTACAGTAGAAAGCTGTAAGAATACAATGTAGAATGGATACAGTAGGAGAATAGTGAATGCGTTATGTATATCTAATAATACATTATGATGGAATGTGTGTAATTTTGAATACAAACATCATCGAATGACAGATCGAATGGAGCGTATTTTCGGATACAAACATACGGCATAAGTTTAGATTCACCAGATTATTTAATTCTCCACGATGACAAGGTATTCGGTTATGATGAAAATTACTCCGTTACTCTTATTTAGAAATAGAATTAAATATGATAAGACTGATTCATACCGATCGCCATAGGTACTTTTGATCGAAAATAACGGAAATATCCTTTCCTTAGCAATACTTCACTTCATATAGATGGAGTGGTCCGAATAGTATGTTAGAATATGAATTCTTGAGAAACGATATTATATTCTAAAAGGAAGTGAAAATGAAATTGATGTTGGGGGCTTATACGTTTAATCAAAATAGCAATTCTAAACTATAACATTTTGCCCTAAAGATGCTCGCTCTAACTGGAAGAGCGACCGCCTTTGGTGGAAGCTGCAATTGCTTTTATTATTATCACTCAAAAGGCTGCGCTGTGGAATCTATTCCACGGTGGCAACCGTATACATAATAAACATCAATTCTACATCATAATCAACCGAGCAACACAATATATACCCCCAAATAACACAAGGTATACAATACAAATACAATTATGAAACCATAGAGTCAACTCATGTGAGGGGAGGAAGTATTCTGCCTGGTATTCACCCTAGTCGGGAGGAAAACCCCTCCAAAACTTCCCGAAGGCAGTTCATCGTACAATTTCACATACATTTACAATTACAAATATAAATGCATTGATTATAATTCCTAAAAACACTTTTATTCAGTGATGACCCAATTTTATCGATACGGGTCGCATGTAGGGGGGGCGTCCATTTATAAAGTTTGGGCCAGAGCAAAATTAATCGTAGTCATTTTATGACTGATAGATAAAAGTACTTCTTTACAATATTTGTAAAGTAAGTACTTTTTGCACACACTTTGTAATACTTTTATAGGAATTTAAGGCTCCTACGATGAAAATCTTGCAAGGTGACACATTGATATAATTGAGCAAAAACCAAGTGTGAATATAAATGATCTATTTAACTTCCATAAGAAAGTTTGAGGAAGAGCTCTAAATTTTTTAAACTAAAGATGCAAGTTAATGACCTCGTAGTGTAATACTTTGAGTGTTACTGATGCATATAAATAAGCCCTAATGTTTAATTGAACGATAATTATATTATATTCTTTTACCACTAATTCAGGTTATATTCGAAAATATTAACCACCAAACTTGAACCTACTATCAACGTTATTATCTGAATTGTATATTCACACTTTTCATCTACATCTACACATGTACCCTGAAAGCCGCGTTTTGGAGTGTGGCAAGGGGGCTTTCTCTTGCAATCAATATGATTTTAAACAAAATGCTTTCCTTTATTAAAACTTTACCCCATTTAATTTATCTTTAAAGCAAACTATATAATTGGATTTGATGGTTGGCGGATTGATGACTATTGGTTTCGGTACAATTATTCAGCAAAGATAGATAAGTATAGGATATTAACGTTTTGCAAAATTATAAAGCGTAATGATCTAAATGGGATGAACGTGAATAAAAGAGAGGGGAAATGGCGCAGGGCATGTCATGAAAGCATCCCTGGGAAAGAAGAGACCAGTCAGCCGGATATAGAGAGCACTGCATTTTTCATTTGTGAAGCGGAAAAACGTGAAGCACCACCCAACGCACTGAATACATCCACGTGTTCGATATTAGGCTTGAGGATTATTATGAACTCGGTCAGTTGGTGCAGGATTTAATGAGATAGATCCATTCAATGTACATTCACCTTCATGTGAATGCCTATTCATGAGATGAATCTTCCTGGATTTGATAAGCTGGTGGGTCATGTAATAATATGCTGACCGTGTTTAATTCTAAACTTGAAATAGTTGAGTGGAGTCTGTAGATAGACCTAATAATTACCTAATGAAATACTATGCTATTTGAATTCCTGTTGACTCCAAATTTATCATTAGGTTATATTAAATATATATAAGGAAGTTAAATTAGATATGAAGATGATATATGGTGCAGTAAGATAAGAATATCAGATACGCTATCCGAACGAATGGCGTAGGAGTTATTATTAGAGGGATATTAACATCATAGGAATAACAAAATTCTCAAAAGAATCGGAAAGGAAGTTTGTGATAAAGGGAAGGAAGGAATTTCCTAACCAAAAAAAGTCTTTGTGCACCGTAAAGTAACTCTTACATTTGTGGTCTACGAATGTAGATTCCGGAGTTATTAAGAAAGAAATTCTACCATATAAAATAAATTCAAACGAAAAATATATTAAAATATACTAGGGGGGAAAAATGTGTCATTGAAACAAAATGGAAAAAGTATTAATCATTCCTTCAAGAAGGGTATACTAAAAACTAAGAAATGCACAAGATAAAAATTACTTCTAAGGTGATTTGGAGCATTCAAAATTTCAAAACGTTTGAAGGATACAAATTCCGCAAAAATCTACTTTCGTGGAGGAATACCCTATAAATTCGAATGTTTACTTACGACTTTTCAAATCAAAACCCGTAGTGATGATGAAAGGTACTCACCTGAAATCAGAAGAAAACATTTGTTGAAGAAAGTTCACTCAAAGCAATAAGAGGGCAAAATTAAACAACGTAACGATAAGGTTGCTCAAAAGCTGTAAATTTACAAATTAAATATGCGCATGGATTTATAATATAAGTAAAATAATACAACCTTTGACCTAACGATAAAATCTTAATATATTTCTGATGAAAGTAATGGATGGTATTTGTATGCTATCAGTTGCAAAATAAAAATACTTTTGGAATTTATATTCTCAATGAATGAGAAGGGTCTTCTTAAGATGAAAAATTTCTTCTAGGAGCTCTCCTACTTACTCTCTTAATTTTGAGAATTTGTTTTACATCTACATCTACATAAATACACTGCAAGTCACCTTTCGGCGTGTGGCAGGGAAAATTTTCAATTTCAGTTAGATATCAAATTTATCACAGATTTTTAAGGATGAATTTCATCAATGCGTCTTCCCCTAAAAGTAACGAAGCATAATAAACTTTAAATTAAAAAGCAATGCAATACCAGCAATATTTAAAGTGGAAATATAGGTAAATATCTCACAATAAAATTTTTCATTTGCAAGAAAGAGGACATCAAGGGTGTGCCTGAGCTAATACAACAAAGATGTTTCACCAAATTAAACCTTTGCGTTTTGATTAAACGTTGAATGTACCCTACTGAAGTGGTCCTCAGCTATATTTGCCCCAAATCTTTAACTTCAGTAACTAAGGAATTAACTAATTTCCAGATGTGATGACCGAAAACCAGAGTTTGCTTTAATCTACAAAATATCGTGATTGTTATTTATTAAACCGTATGTCATCCAGAAACAAATTTATTGCATAATGACCAGCTGGAAAATTTGATGCTAACCGTAATGCATTTCCGTTTCTATGAATAGCTCTAAAAATTAAACAGATGGATTCAAAGAAACTTAGTAACATTATCTTAGAAGGCCCGAGTCGATATCATAATGTCCGATAAATTAATATTCAGCAGGTCTATCGAGTATCCAGCTGGGGAAGAATATTTCCATGCATTACATGTATGTATCCATGAATAAGTTACGGCTTATTTGCCCATATGACCCTCGCGCGGTACACTTTTTCTATCGATCCTATTTGGATACAGGAGTTCCTATTCACGACGACGCTGTAACAAGTATGCGGTGGTATGGACTGAAGGAAAGCATTTGCGGAATATGGAATCAAGGGCAAGGCATACCTTGCAGGAGAGGGATGGGCATCATAAAGATGCCAAGGGCATTATATGCTATCCGATACACCTTTCTTTTTTTGTCAAAACCTTCGAAAGGCCGATCACAGGGACTTCACTTCGTTCACGCCTTTTTCTCTTTCTCACTCTTATCTTTATGTCTTCCGCTACTTTGTGTTAGCAATTTTCGAACAAGCGATTTATCTCTCCGCCAGTCTCTTCGCCGATAATGTCAAATCTCCTCTTTTATTCGCCTTTTTTAGATCTCTTTTTTATTGTATGTGGGTCTTTAGTTTACACCGAGGTTTAGTCTTCCGATATCTGTGTTCCCTTTTTTGATCTTCTTCGTTCGGTTTATTTATAAGGGATATGTTTTCTTGTTAGACGGAATTCCTGTAGTGAGGGTCACCTTTTGCTGCTGGATTAAAATATGCAGAGATTTCAGAGATAGGACTATATAGTAAATAACTATGGTAATAGTTCATTCAAATATGGAGTAAATATTAAAATATTTAGCTCCAAATCTTAACTTTGGAATGAAACCGAAAGAAAGTGCAAACTTCAAACCATGTTAATCAACAAAGCGTAATGAAACATCACGCATAAAATCCTACCAATTTTAACAGTAGTATTTTTCTAAGAGTGCTTCGAAAGCTGAGGTCCGTTTGCTCACTTTTGGCCAACACAGAGAATCGAGCCCGTGGCTGCTTCTACTCCTCCAATTATACATTGGTAAGTTTTTCCTTTCAAATTTTCTTTTTAAAATTTACTTTCAATTATTAATGAAAGCTATTTCTTTTTTATTTTTAAAAGTTTCTTTCAATCCCTCTCTGAAGCATCGGTGGAATTTCAATTTGGAATATAGCGTTCAAAGAAAACTGTTGCTTGCAGTGGAGTGATATTAAGGATTTCCAAGTAAAATTCTCAAGTAAAATTATTAATATAAAATTTTACTTGAGAACGAAAAAGCGCTTTTTCATGAATGCTAGATAGTTAATTCTGACGTTGGTTTTTCATAAATTACCTTATAGTGAGAGCCAGTGCAGTCAATGCTCTTTTTGATTTTTTAAACCGTGAAACGAGAATAGTAAATGCTGTTATATACAGTAATATATCATAGGTTTCAGGTTAAAACCAAACCATGTCTCGAACTGAATTTATTTTCAATCCAGTTATGACAAGAAAATAGAGTGCCATTATCATGCTCACCGTAATATATAAACCGATGGAATATTAATAAATATTTGTCGGGAGTTAAAAAAACCCAATTCAAAAAAGGTAAATACGGTAAAAAATCCTTGAAAATGTTACAGTACTACAGAAGGATACATTAATGATTCAAGACATTTCATACATTCTTGCAATCACTCTTCGCGAAGTAAATTTTATTTCCGAAAAATTCCCTTCACTCTCTGAATTATGGGAAACTCCTTTCCACTAATCTATTTTAATGCTAATGCATTAACTCCATCACGGTACAGCGAGATAAGCACCTCCGAAAAATAAACGGAACCCATTTTTCTATTCCACTTAACCCGCTTTATCGAAGTAACTTATATCCCTCCGCTCTTCAACCGCCAATTTGTTAGCGACATTAAAGAGCCTTTGTATTCTTTTCGTTTCTTTTCGGCACGTTGTACGCTACGTAACTTGCATGCAACACGTATTACAGCTCCCTAGAGATGGGACTCTAAAAGAACGGGTGACTTCGGTCCCTTAAGCCATTCATTGTAGAGCGGCGAAGCGACTGCCCTCTGGACGCGGGGGAGGGAACATAAGAGAATGACGGAAGGAGGAAGGGCAACCTGGAAACAGTTTCGTAGTTGCCTTAAGCCCCTCTCCTCCCTAACCATCTCGCCCTTCGCAAATTAATTTCTCTCCTGTCCCCTAGGCAGTTTGGTACTGTCACCTATAAGACCCTTTGTTGCACTCACGCGAGGGATATAACGCTGATGAGACCCCCGAAAGACCCACGGAAGCAGAAGGCTTAAAACCTTCCGAGCCAGCTCTTCCCCATTTCCTGCTTCCTCGGAGTCGAAAAAAGATCTCCTGTCAGCATGTTCGGTCTCACGCAGGGAAAATGCGTTTGCGATTCAACTTGCACTTTAATTGACAAGAACTTCGAAAGAATAGTAAAAGAACATGGAGGGGTAATTTTCCCCTTTGGCCTCAACATCTCCACCCGAACATCACTTTCCGGAGCTTGTGAAGCCTTAAAACTGATCTCTCCTTCTTTGCTTTCCACTCGACACGGCTTCTTACGTTCTCCCCTGGAGGAGAGATGTTCTAACAGAGTGTAGACACGACTGAGGAGCGATTTGAGGCAATCAAGCGATGTTTCGAGAGATAAATCTCCTGCGGTGGACTGAAGTGAGTTTACCTTCCACAAAATGGCTTCCTTTTCTGATAATTTCCAAAATAGTTATTGATTACGCATTGTTCTCTCAAATCTAAGAGCTCCAAAATATTTAAAAAAACATAGGATTATAAATCTGTTTGATGTATTGAAAGTTATTGAAATTTCAATTACACACATAATTTTTTTCTTGATTAAGAAAATTTAATAACTATTGAAATTAAAAAGGAAAACAGCACAGCACGATGAAAGATACAGCACGATGACAGATACAGCACTATTGGGTTCTGCCTGCTTTAACCAAATCCATTATTATTAATAAACTGTTACAGTTTATCAACTAAACTGAAGAGGCTATAACTTCGTGGAACTTCTCGGACAGAAAAGACAGGAATCAACTTTTCCAAAAGAAACTATAAACAATTTTAGTAATATAGCAATTCCCACTGAGAGAAACATGTTTGCAGTTAATCTCTGCTGTAAATGCAAATTTATAAATTTGGGTTCAAGTTTCCTGTGGAAGAGTTTACTCTCGTAATTTTTAAGTTTAACTATGAGAGCATTTAATGTATCTGTGAAGTTAATAAATATTCTGAAGAATATATCCTGAACTACCATCAAATTGAGCCTTCGCTTTTTGAATTCAAAACTGACACTGCTCCTTTCGGCATCCGCGACTCCATTTAAAGATACTATTTGTTAATTAATCCAATTTAAAATTATCACATTCCACATAAGAGGTAAATCACGTTTATTCCTCGCACGTTTAATAACACACATTTCAACAGATACCTTTAAAGGATGATGATAATTTCAATAAAGAAAATGCGCGCATTCTATATGGAGGTCTTTTTTGATCAAAAAGCGCTAAAAGCCTCGCTCCGGAGGGTACTCAATTTTATTAAATTGATTTATTATTTATACTTGTGGTTTAATAAACACGTATCATTTATTAATGTATCGTAGAAAGTTTAATAAAATAAATTTCGTTTCACAGGCACGTATCCCAAAGGATTTATTTATTAACTTTATAGATTATTAATTTGCTTCATTCTGGATGTTTTTATAGAAATAGAATTATTATATCATTAATACATTATTTATATAGGAAAAGAAATGGAACGCCGAGAATTTCAGTTTCACAATTTCCTCATACATAAGTATTATGAATGAAATAAATTGGATGAATCGAATAAATGGTTTAGTAATAAAATCATTATGCTTAGGCGTTACTTCGTAGAAATCCATCCACAACTTGGTGAATTTTTCACACGTTTTTTTATTAAGCAACCGGTTTTGCAAAAGGTTTTAGCATCATCAGGATACAATAAAAAATGGATTAATGATTTTTCTAAGTCATTTTAAAACTAAATAGAAACAAATTTGACTAATTGGAGGGACTTCTCATCTTTTATAATATCCCAAAACTAATTACAATTTTCTTCCATATATTATGCATTTTAAATCACCAATACATTTGGGACATTTCCTAATATTATTACGTCATAAGCTTTGCTGAATATAAATCGATTCAATCCACAACATTTCAAGAAATGTTCTAAAAATTGATTGAAAATTGGAACTCGCCCGGTATAATTGAAATATGCGTAAAGTTTGTTGCTTTAGCCAAATCAGCCCCCATCAAAATCAACCACAAAACAATGCATGTGAACTGCCACAAGGGGTGTTTCGGCATAAAAATGATCTTCAAGACTCAACCCAGGCACATAATTGTAAATGTAATAATTTTTGTAATCACTCACAAGTAAGTAATCTGACCGCTGAATAATCAGCATTTAATTAAGCTCGTTGCTGCTCGATTGTCATTCACCATATCAAGAGATTTTATTCCCTCTTGCCGTATCATTATCGTGATTATTTTGTCAACTTTCTCAAAACATTCATCTGCTGTCCGGTTTTCAAGCCCCTGCAGTGGATGCTACGAAATCAAAAACATGTCTAAAAATGGCTGTGTAAAAGCATGAAAAGGGGAGGACAGCATCTCCCTCGAGAGAGAAAGAGTAATTAACGAAATTGCGTTAAATGACAGGTAGGAAATTTAGAGCGGAAAAAATAATATCCACGACCGCGTTCGTGCTTTTATTCCGCATCCCTCCTATAATTTATCGTCATTTTACGCTCTTTTGCCTGCCCACCACCAAATCCAACTTTCCCATCCTCCACACCACCCCCTCCTTTCGCCATTTCACTCCGCTTCCATTTCATTCGCAACCCCTCTCCAATTCTTCCATACAGCCTGTTTCATTTCCTTTATTCCATTTCTCCCGTTTAGCCTATTCCGTTTCATTCCTAGTATCTACCAAATTTCTATATTTACGATATTGAAATTGAATAAATTGATCTGTTTGAGGATTTTGAGTATCGATTCGAGATATATATATTTATATATATATATATTTATAGTAGTGAGCTAATTTTATTCTCTTATATTTTCTGCCTCTCCTATTTTATCATTCTATTCATCAGTTACGATCTCCTTTCCTGTCGTTTCTATCAATCCTTCCTTCACTTTTTAATCATAGTCTATGCTTCTTTTGTCCCACTTTACCATTCCATTCTCGAATAAATTACACTAATTTTATCAATTCCTTTTCCTTTTATTCCCTTTTTATACCTAATTCCTCCTTTTGTGTCCAATTCTTTACCTCAAGTTCTCTCCTTTTCCCCCTCCATTCCACCTCTTCCACCTCATTCATCTCTCTCCTCCATCCTCCAACTTTCTTTCTTACATCAATCTCCCTGTTTCCAATTTTATCCTCCACTTCTCCCATCCTTACATCCATTCTTCTCTTCTTCTATTTACCTCTTTCCCTCTCAGAACCCCTTTCTTTGTCAGCGCCTCGTCCACGAGAAAAATTAGAAGAGACTCGAATGTTCTTTGTTTTTATATTTCGAAAATCTCGAAATTTTCCCCCGTGTGTCATTGATTCAATCTAAAAATATAACAAAAAACATGGAAGAAAATGGTCCAAACGCTGGAATTAAGGTAAGGAGTACCTTTTGTGTACCAACAGCAACGGACGAGCCGAAGCGGAAAAAAATCTACGGAATTTACCCTATCTTTCTTCTCTTGTCTCATCCTCTGACGAAAGTTAAAATATACCGCGGATTCCATGCGGAGTGCACGGGAGTTGCTTTAAACTTCTCCGTTACTCTAGTGGAACGTCCCTTTTTGCTATCCTCTTCGTTGGTCACCGGGAAGCTTAAAAAATTAATCTTCCTTTCTTGAGATTCATCAGAATAATTTTGTTTCTTTATTTTCTCCGTTCGTGAATAAGCCAGAAATATAAAGAAACGAGCTTCGGAAAACATTGCCATGAGAGGAAGTAAGTCTCAAATCCCCCATTTCTACCCTTGACAATTCTTGCCTCCCTTTTATTTCAGATCGTCACTTCCTTCCAAACACCCCACTCTCAATTTAAGTCATTTTCCTTCGCATTAATTAAACCCGGACTTTCCTTCGGCTATTTTCTCTTTTATCACATCCTTCACGTTTATTTCCTTCTTTAATTCGACCGTCAATGGGGCGGGATATGGTTTAACTTTGTTAGTCCTTATTGAACTGTTCGGGCGTATCTCATCATTGTTAAGTTACTCCTAGATGTATTTTAATTAGGATTTTATTAATACTCACCAAAAACAATCGCGATTAAAAATTTCCTCGGTTGAAGTTAATCCATTGTAAAGAAATATTTTTGGTAGTCGAGAATTTATTTAATTCTAATTATTAATCAGTTAATGGGGAATATATCAATTCCGAGAGAATTTATTTACATTTATTACGTTACAGTAATGTCACGAATTATCGATGCTACAAGATAGACGTTCAATCAAATAGCAGATACTTTTAATATTCAAATATCAACGAAATATAAATTTACACGAAAGCGATAGTTTTTCTTATCCTAGATTTAATGATAATATATTCCACTGATTTTATTAAATTATTTTAAAATTTCTCCATTGATCCAGTTTTTTTGCCGGCCTCGGTGACGTATTTGTTACTGTTATGCCAAGGTCACGGGTTTGAATCCTGGTTCCTTGTGTTTGTGACATGAAAAAAGCTAATTGCAAGAGTGGATTCTTAAGACCAAAATTCACCTAATCAAGTCGTCATTGTTATCATCAAATCCGTATTTAAAATTGGGATCAATATCATTATTCCGACCGTTTTCTTTATTTTGTGATAATTTCTTGTCATCCTAGAATTTAATAACACATTTCGCTAATTTTATTTAATTATCGAAAGATTTCTTATTAAATCACGACCATTGGCATTGTTTTTAGTTTTCACTTAGCCAACCTAGATCTGAGAGATGAAATGTAAACATCATAGTAATTTACGGGCGGAATTTATTCTTTAGCATTTCATTTCAAAATTCTATACTTGTATACTTTTTATGCATTTTATCAGACAAAGAAGGATGCATATGCAATTTGCATCATTAAAGAAAAGTTGCGGGAGAAACCTTGGCGTTTCTATTCAATCATTGGCTATGCGAAAGTATTTACATGCTTAGCATTCATGGCTTCCCGAGAGCCTGGATGAAGACGGTAAAGTGATTGCCTCTCGGTGGATCTAGTATCATTCTTTCTATCTAGTATCATTCTAGTATCTTTCAAAAGACGGGATCGTCTACTAAGCTATTGTTGAAAACCGTAACTAAAAATATTCTCCTCAAAAGCCTCGCCATTTAACAGTCATTAAAAATGATCCTCGCGTTGCATTGTGCAGGGTAGGCATCGAACAGCAGACAACTTATCGTCTTGAGGACAAAGTAACCGGAGAGAGAAAGCTATTCCCTTTATCTGCCGACCATTCTTGCAGAGGGTTTATCTTGTTTCTTTTTATTTCTCCTTTAGCTTTCCCATCCTCATGCTGCCCCTTCACGTTCTTTCTTTACGTCCCTTACTTCTCTTAAGATAATTATCCTAGCGGTGCCTTAGACCGCTTCTGTTTTCTGCTAGTTTCTTCTCTGCTCCGCTTCTGAGGCGCCACCTTCCTCCTCTGACTCATTACTTATACATTCCTTCACCGCATGCAGCTCACAATTCGCTCCACTTCTATACATAAACCTACTACAAAAACTTCGTGTCGTTGCGTGGATGCACAAGCTCATCCTCTCTTCCATTGGCTGCACCTTCCAAAAATAAACCCCTGCGCTGCCATCGCTCGAAATCACGGATAGAATAAGATCCTTCTGCGGTAAAACCGTTTATGCCAACGAAAATAATTGACTGCGACCTGATTCCGGAGAATATCTTTATAACCGACTCCTGGAGCTCGTGACCGAATCAACTGCCGCTCGCATTCTAGAGAGTTGCTATTTAGGAGAGTGTGAGGTGGTGCAATTATAACGACCGTTCTCGAGAGAACCGATGAAAGTTTCTGCGCCTTTTCACGATGACTTATTAATGGGCTGTATTTTGTGTAAGGTGTTCAGTACGTATTAAGCTCGTAACATTTCCATAATGATGGAATTTCCGACATTCTCTACGAAGTTATTCGGCTAATTTATGTCTTCTTTTGATAGACTCATGTTGTCTCGAAAATTATTTTGCTAAAAGAGTAAATCAGGACATATAAAGTAGTTCATTACCCAGAATAGTTCAATTCGAACAAATCATTAATGCAGTAGGAGAGTCGCTAACAGTCTTACAAATTAATTTCACCATTTGTCTAAAACTTATTATTACGCATATTAGTAACATAAAGTTCATTATAAATTTCTCATTAGTATACCTCACGCTTATAAACGCTTATATAAATCAACATTTTCATTTATTATCTAAATTATCGGTAAAAGACAGAGTAGGTGAGTTAAGTTGACAAATAAAAAAGCAGAGAAAACTCAACAATTCAATAATGGTCATCATAAACTTTCATACTCTTTGCTATAGTCATTCTCGGCTATTATTTTTGCTAGAGAAACGAATAACTTTGACAGTGGAAGTGACATTTAATAATCTACGGAAACCACTTTCCATACTCTATTATTTATATTACTTAATTGCGTAAATCGTGAACATCTGAATATTAGGGCTCAAATTTTTCAAATTCATGGCGATTTCATATATTTCCTCTTCTACGTGGAGTAAAAACATCTCACGACTTACAAAGGAATCAATGCAGTCTCACAACCACATTCTTCCCTCGAAAATTAACAGTGAAATAAAAATATCGGTTCAGATAACTTTAATGCGTTTTGAAACTTAGTTGGCAATAAAATACGATATTCAGGAAGTCCTTTACGAACTCCCTCATTGAAACGATTGGGCGTCACAGGAGGCAATGCGCCACACAGATCTAACTCTGGCATCGTTCCCAATTCTACTCCAATTCGTACCAGGCACTTCCTTTGCTTTAGCGATTGATAGCAAATGATCTTTTATAATCTTCGGTGCAGTATTCCTAATTCCATTCAACGGATTGACCCAAACCTCATTGATTTTTTGTCATTATCCCACGATAAAAGCCTTAAATTATAGGATAAATTTGACTATGAAGAATCATAGAAGAGCTTTCATTCATTCCGGTGATCTGTCCTGGCCTACTTAAACGTGAAACAGTGGACATTTAAGTATCATTACACTAAGAGTTAAATTCACTTACGTTAGACACTGATTCACTTGGTAGCCTTCTAACTAGAAAAATATGCCTATGAGTAAGGTAAAGCAGAAAATGGAGCAAAATTGGAGGAAGTAGACCGATGCTCCGTTATCCAGTTAAGCAATATGCAATATCAATTATTTTTCAATCGAGAAATTATACATACACACATATATACTACTATTTTATTTTTCGGGTGATATTGGAATTCATTAGCGCCGTCTTACTTCTAATCCATTAATAATTGGAATAAAAGATAAAAAGAAGTTAAATTCAGTTAAAATTAAAGAACGAATACATAATAGACATTTTAACAAGCAGAAACAAAACGAAGCACAATAAACAGTAATCTTACATTAAAAAATTCACAAAATAAGAAAAATTAGAAAAGAGGGGTGAAAGAGTGATAAAGAAGGGGGAGAGTGAATGAAACTGAAGTTAGATAAAAGGGAAAAGTTCAACGTTATGAAAAATTTAATTCGAGTTAGTCGGCGTTAGTAGAGATTTGATTCAGAAAGAGAAGCAACTTGAAGATACGGTTGTTAAATACAGGTGATATTGAAGAATTCTGAGAAACTGACGAGAATACAATCTAATGCCTACATGCAGAAAGATGTAAGGTAGTATCATCAATGAAGTATCCGTTGTGAAACTGGTCCTTGTCTTTCGTTATAAAAGTGTGCATTTTCCAGCTCAAACTAGAAATGTTTCAACGTTTTTTAAGTGAATAATTATTATTCAAACCTAAAACTAAACCCAATCACTGATTAAATGCTTGGTTTGTAGTTAGAATCCCAGAAAACGACTCAATCAGTGTTATATATCATTTCAGACATTTGATGGCTTTAGAACGCTTTAAAGACAAATTCGCTTCGTGTTTCCAGTCTCTGGTGAAAACGTGATTGATGTATGTAACAGCAGCCGAGGATCTCGAAAGAACAACATGAATCCTACATTATTCGAGTCAAATGGCTTGCTTCCCGGGAGGTGACTACTCATTCAGCAAATCCGGGGTTAGAAAAGCAGGAGCTCATTTAGGCGCATCTACCGTTTATGCAGATTCGAGCCTGAAACACGCACGCAGACGAAATGGCATATCGAGGAAAATGATCAATGCTCCTCTGTGGGCGAATGCGATTGTAAAATGTTTCCTGCCAAGTATAGACGACTAACAAAACGTTAACGACCTCGTCGGGGACTTGCAATTGCGGCTACTTCATTACGGAAAGGAATGATTAAAGCTTGGCTATTCTATCTACCGGAAAATTCCGCTTTATATGCATTAACAACCAATGAGTCTTTCATTGTGAAGAGAATCCGAAGTGATATTGCTAAAGACGACGTGAGTTTCATTCAACGTCGGTCTGCGTTCTTCTCGGAGGAAAGAGGGAGCGTAATGTCACTAAATCAAATCAGAACGGGCGCTCGGAGATTTACGTCTAATTATCTAGGATTGGTAAAAATTCAACCAATTATTAGTATAAGTATGCGTTGGGAATGGTTTTTATTTTGGTTTTATATGACTTCAATGGAAAAATCGTTAATGGTTTAATGCTTTTCCTATTATGCTCATAGGAGTGAATTTCTTTGCCAATCAGGTTTTAAGTTTTTCAAATCTCATATTTTATTTTGTAGCATTTTGCCAGCTTGTCTCATTTTCGAAAAATTACGAAGTGACTGAATTGTGCCGTGTTTTATGTGGCGTTTATCTGCTTCAAAACTCCCTCTCAAGGAGGCTTTCTATACAGTGCAACATATTTTACCAGCGATACACATTATTACGAAGTAGAGAGTGCGTTAATTCTTTCGACGTGAGCCTTGTTTATACTGTACTTATGAATTTTAAGTTAAATTGATTTAAATAGGTAAGTAGTTGGATAGGGTGTATCTTAAGTTAAATGTTCGACCGACTTCATCTTATCAATTCAAAAAACTGTGACATATGGATATAACATTTTATGATTACATATACTTAATATCTATTGTAATTTGATCAGACCTGATTATTAATAGTCTGGTGGTCTTCATTCGAACTTGATGATGTATTTAATTTCAAATCAATTCTTCAAGAGCAGTTCAAATATCAAGAATATCTCTTATCCTAAGACGAACGTTTTTTGGGCGATATTGAAACGTATATTCCTGCAGAAATTAATTTTAAAAGTAAAGAAAAACTAATATCTGAATCCCAAGGAAGATCGGACATGAAAAAGTCGACAGGTCCAGGACTCGAACCAAGATTATCCAATTGCCGGGCGGTTGCTCTAAACATTAAGTTATCCTCCTAGGACATTCAGTCTGGGAAACTTTATAGGCTTATTTCTACATCTAGCAACAGTTTATTTTCATCTTTTAAAATGATACCAAGGATGTAAAAATAAGGAATCACAACTTTCCCCTTCACTCAAAGGGATGTTTTAACAGTTTTGACTTCTTACGTCATTCCGTAGCCTTTTCACGGAATAATAAAAGCCTATTTTGAACAGAAAAATAAATTCTACAGTTTTATTTTAAAAGACTGACTTGATAACCTCATTCCTTTTTCTATAAGCTCCTGCCACCTCACAACTATGTCAGATACGAAATAGGAGGAAAATGGACGAGATATTCAACGAAAGACGCTGATTTCTTAATCCACCCACGCCTTCCGCCGTAACCCTCTTCTCTCCACTCTATCTCAACGTAATTCTCATCTGGGCAGACTCAATTTCCCTCTCCTTGCTTTTCAATCTCATTCTGTTTCTTGGGACTTTCCCATCACCTTTACCCCATCTTATACCCATTTATTCCATGCAACACCACTCACCCTATGAATTCTACCCTCGCTGGATCTTTTTTCGTACTGAATTGGAGGAAGGAGACACTTTTCTAAGCTACGCTTCACCTCTGCGTGCTTTAGGGCGCATGCGCTGGAGATGGAAGGCGCCCCTTCCACAATGGAAACATCGAATGCGGCCTATGAAACCCGCAGATAACTCGAGATGTTAAATTTTATTTACGAGAAATATCTTTCTTTTACTACGAGATGTGGTATTCCTCCGAGAGGGATTTTATAAAAAATGTATTCGAACTGAAGGCATCCATAAAACTTCTTAATTTTCAAATACCAACTTGTTCCCTCTACTCTGTACGAAACAAGTTTTTACCAATGAAATAGAAGTTGACTCTGGTTTACGAGTTCAGGAGAGGACTTTCTCTATCCTAATTGTTTTATTTTCTAAAATTTGCTTAAAAGCCCTGAGAGTTGGTGGAGCATGCAAAGGAGAACCATTGTAAGCAGATTTACGTTGTGTGCATCAAGAGATTTTGTACCGTTTAACGGATCAAGTAGTTCAATTTAAACTTCTTGTCCGTCGCTGTCCCATTGTTCATGGGGAGGACTTTTTTGAAAAGCTCGTGTACAAATTAAATAATGAAAGTTAGAGGAATACATTTGTTGATATCGGACAATGCCACCGAGGTTATTCGTAGACGAAACAATGCAGAAAGCTAATAAAAATAAAAATGAGTCAGTACAGCCAAACTTTGGATTGCAAGCATAATTCGTTCTAAAAACGGAATTCTGTTCGTAATCCGAAGCACTCGTATATTAAAGCTGGTTCCCTATGAAATGGAAACTCAGATGATCATGGTTGTTTCTAAAACATATAAATATTCACATTCATTATGATGAGCATTAGGGAATCAATGATCACGTGACGTTCGGCAGACAACATAACGTATACATACTCCATATATTGCTCGTATATCGAGTTAAAATTTATGAAATATTTTTGTTCGCTTTGCAAAAGACTCGCAAGCCAAGTTACTCGCAGACTGAGGTTTCACTGAATTAATTATTAGGCAGTGTCTACAACCGACGAAGAAAAGTAGTCTTTCCATGAGATAATTAACAACGAGAACTCATTTATACTGTAAGAATGCTTAGGAAATGATAGTTAAAGTCATAAATGAGCAATACTAATAACAGAATCTAAAATGAAAAAAAAACATCTTTAGATTGAAATTTAGAAGCAACAAAATGAAACAGCAAAGACAGCTAAATAATAAAGTCACAAATCAGAGCCATAAAGGATAGTTGTAATGTTATAGGCAATTTTGTAATAATAGTTTTAAAATATTTCTTTAATACTACGAATCATTCGTTAAGCCCGACGAGAGAAACTGTGGAGGGTAATCGTTCACACATTTTAATGTTATAAATTACTAATATTTATTATTAAAACTTGTTATTAAAAAAACTTTCGCTATTACCAACAGTATTTACGGGATATAGCAAGGTATATCATCAGTGGCAATGCCTTTCTTAAATCCATTTGTGTGTAAATGAACTAATTTTGTGAACCATTTGTGTGTAAATGATAATTTATCATTATCCCACTGACGTTTTTCAGACGACCAATGGCGACTCGACAACGCTTCGAGAGAAATGTGGAAGTGCATCACAAATCATGTTTTTAAGATAAAATGGAGAGCGAATACAAGAGTCAAAAGTCAAATTTCCAATATCCTGGTCAGAATTGAGCCGGGGAAACAAACAGACTGAAAATTGGGACATACACTGATACAAAGACAATAAAACAGAATGAACCATAAAAAGTCTGATAAAACGCTCAATAAATTGGAAAAAGAACAAAAGAATGTCCCATGGAAACAGACGCGGAAAAAATTAACCCCAGTTGACGTAGCCTTCGATGGCATCAGCCATGTTGTTTCCGAGACGTGGGAGAAAAGGTTGGACGGAGAAAAAAGGGAACGCAAAAAGCATCGCGGAAACACCGATATTAAAAACAAAGCCATTCTTCTCTCATTTATTCCCTCCACGAAAGAAAGCAATAAGAAAGAACAAACAGCGGGAGAAAGCGAGAGCAAATAACGACTGAACAAACATTCCCATCTCGGTAGAGGGGAAGAAAGGGTAACAACTTTTTCATATTCACCCGCATTCCCTGTCATCTTCCTATCTTCATAGCCCCACGCGAATAGATTCCATAGCGCATAACCTCACGCACAAGGCCGTACACAGCATCACACGAGGAGCCATAAAAGCCATCGCATATTCCCACATGTGGGCTAGCGCAACAGAGATGAATAGGCGAAGGAGCTAAGGCAAAGAGGATGGGGAAAAGAGCCGGACAAAAATGTAGAGATAATAAAAAATGAGAGAGGCCATCGCCAGCACTTGCTATTTCCCGATTCTTCGCCGCTCACCCACTTTGCCTTCAACCCAAACACTCGCTCCGTCAATACCCAGCCCTCAACAACCAATCTCCCGTTCTTGCAGACCTCTCCCACTCTGCGCATTCCACCTACGGGAGGAAGTGTGTTTTGTTGGCAAGGGAAGTCTTCCCTCTCCGACAGATCGAAGCACCCCGATGGGGCATATCGCCTGCCTGCCAAGCCATCCTCTCTCTCACTATGCCATTCTCCCGCGGCCTGCGATGAAAAGAGATTGGGCCTCTGCTTTACAAAATACGGT
This sequence comes from Ladona fulva, assembly GCA_000376725.2. Taxonomy (NCBI): domain Eukaryota; kingdom Metazoa; phylum Arthropoda; class Insecta; order Odonata; family Libellulidae; genus Ladona; species Ladona fulva. Next base: position 117,198 of record KZ308759.1, on the reverse strand, counting down.
GGAGGTTGGTGAAAAATGGTAGATAGTGGAGGGATTTCCCCTCCATACCTACAGCTTCCGTTTCCAATTCCCCACTTTTCATACGAACGTACATATATCTCGCTTCCATTTCGCTCACACACTGCTCTCATTTCCCAATCTCTTTCGTTTGTCCTCTGGCTTCGATTCTTCCCATTTTCTCTTCTAATCACTCTATTTTCGAACTCTCTAATTCCACTTTTAATTCTTATTATCCTCTGAACGCCTCCCGTCGATTTGGGTCACTTCTTATTCCCCAGATGTGGAAGTTACCGATCTAAACCGGCGTAATTATTCGGTGATAAGTATAGCGTAATGTATTTAAATATAATATTGCAATAATAGCGTATATAATTGTATTTGAGATAAGTCATCGTAGTTGACGGGAAATCGTTTTTTATGAATAATATTCTGTATTAGTATATGTAAGAATTTTGAGGAAATATTAGACTTGTTTTTTAAATATACAGACTTTTTGTATTGGTTGTGGTCTTACATGTTAATTATAGCTGTTTAAATTGTAAGTTGAGAAGTGAAGTTCGTAAAATTTTGTATGTGATGGACTGAGTTACTTATGTTCAATTGTTTGTATTTATGTCTATGGAACTTTTTAACACTGTTTGAGTTGTTGAATGTAATATAATATAACGTGGACACTTGACCTAGCGTCTATTTACGGCGGAATTGCATAATATATAAATGAAGAATATATCCAGAATCCTCTTTGCAAGTGATTACAGTGGAACCTCATTTCACGAATTCAATAGATCTCCGAAGGCCGTTTGTTATTCGAAATGTTCGTAAAACGAAACTGTTATTGCCACAGGGATAATTTCAATGGAATAATCCGTTTATGGACTCCAAATAATTCTTTCATTTAACCTTTAGAACACTTTGTTTTGTTTCATTCCGAATACCACCTTATTGATACCCCTGGTAATTTATAATTCAGCTGATGATACACTAAAACATCGGTAAATGTGTTGTAATAAATCTCAATTTCCGTACGTAGTGGTTAGCGTGTTAAATTTACAAAAACTGAGTTTCCGGGATCAAATCCTGGTCAAGGTATGGTTGTTTGTGTTCGTACAGGGTTAATTGTCAAAATGGTCAACTTTGACTAATATAAGTCCGACTGATAAAGACGAAGTTGTAGTTATTACGCGGATTTTCAAAGTATTTTTATTTCAACCAATTAGGTTGGCAATTGGTGCTCTGCCAGCGACACTCAAACTTTGCCGACAACCTTTGTTGCCAACTTCCGTGTTCTTACTCGATGCATTGTCCGTCACCAGAGACGGTTTTTGTCGGAAATCTGTTCGCAAACCGATTTGTTAGCGATGACAGACGTTCGTCAACTAATTTTCTAAAGCGTATGTGATTTTAAAGCATCCAAAGATAAAGCGTCTCTTTTAAGGAATTATCATTTTCTCTTGAAGATTGGACTGAATGTTGCTCGGTATAAGCTGTTCTTGCAGCTTGTAATTAAGGTTTTAACATGGGGAATAATTTACAGGCCAATATAAATGATTATTATAGCGCAGAATCGAAAATTCGGATAACGGCAGTGTCTGATTTTACCTTTATAATTAATTGAGAATGTAGCTTCATGAAAAAAAAGAGCGATATTGTACTCCCTCTATAGTATAATGGTCATCCGATTGGTTTCGTTGATTTATCGCCATTATCAGATATTAATATGGCAATCAATTGCAGAAACTGGTCGCTCTAATATAATATACAATAGTACAGTGTTTCTCAACTGGCGTCCTGTATGTTGGACTTACGATCTTATATATGTTTCTTCTATTCATCGTAAAACCAAGAATTCCTATAGTGTTAAATTGCATCAATGAGCAAAACGATGAATGTGAAGAAGAATGTGGCTTAATCAATTTGATAATTAGTTCTACTAGCAATTAGTTCAAATAAGATCTTAATTCGTTTTTAAAAGGCTATATGTAATTTAGAAATCCATTTAGTTCATATAAAGTGCCTGAGAGGCTTATTAAAACATCGTTTTCCAGGATTGGATAATTAAATTCAAAGCCCCGTTTCAACCCAAATATTTTTGTATATATATATATCTATAGGTGATAATTTTTACATTTTCTTGGGATCAATAATTCACTCTCCCTTATTCGATTATCAATTAGCGTCATTACTAAAGATTCAGTGATATTTATGCCGGCCTCGGTGGTGTACGGATTAACGTGTTAGCTTATCAACCTCGAGGTCCCGAGTTCGACTCCTGGTTGTTTATGACTTACGAAAGGCTGATCGTAAGAGAGGTCTCTGAAGACCAACATTCACATAATAAAGTTATTATTAGGTTAATTATTAAAAATAATACACAAACATACGGCCAGAACCAAGTCACGCTTCCCTCTCTATCTCATATATTCAACTTAGACTCTTTCCTCACCCATCAGCCTTCATTTCGCCCTCCATTCCTGTTTTTGGCTTCTTTATCAGCTACGGAAAAATTTCTCTCATTAATCATCCGCACCCTCCCTTACTTTTCATTTCCTATGAAATTCCGCCTTTTGCGATTCTCTCTTTCTTTGGCTCCCTCTTTTTCCTATCTCCCATTCAATTCACTCTTCCGTAATTTTTTTATCCGTAGTGGCGCTGCCTCTTCATCCCTTCAGCCTCCAGAGGAAATTAAAAAAATAGACACTGACGCGACGGAATGCTAGCGGAAAGTGGAGTCGTATAATTAAATACGCGGATAAAGGATATTGCTAGGACCGAATTTTGAGACCGTGGCTGGTAAATATTGCTTTCTCAAATTCATTTACATCTCCCTTCGAAAGGTGGGCGTACTAAGGACCAAAAGTATGTTTATTTTTATGGAGGTGCGGAGAATTTCGGTGGTAAACAAGAGCAAAAAGTTCTTACGTTTTTCTACAGACACACATTACGTGAGTCTCTAAGTCGCTTTGTTTGATTTCTTCCAAGAGAACTGTTGGAAAGCATTCTAACGTGACAAATCCACGCTCCAAAACTATAAAAAAGTAAAGGAAGGTGGAATAGTTGAAGGAATTGAAGGCTTGGATTACAGCTGAGGAAAACCTGGACATGAGCGAGACTTATGAAGGTATTCTTCTGACAGAAGAGACAGGGAGATAGAATAGTAAAAGATACCGAAAAATTCCCATAAAAAGGCCAATAACAAGAGGACACCGGTTTAAGCGCAGATATCGTTAACAATCTGATCCCGCTGTAAACTATTGGTTACTTGTTATTGAATAAAATATTATTAAATTATTAAATTAAATTATTAATAAATAAATTGTTATGCATAAAATTTACGTGGATGAAAACAAATTTTCTCTTTTATAGTAATTGCAGGAAACAGCCTTTAGCGCAGCAAATGTATTGTCATTCTCACATAAGAAGAGCGTATATAAAAGCCGCATTTTCAACAGAATTCTTTTCTTCCAGAGTAATTTTTAAAGCTTGGAACTAGTTTAGAGTAGTTTTTATAGAAAAATTTAAACTTTTGTCTGATAGCTTTTGACAATTCCTATAAGTTTTTGGCCAGTGTCCGATTTCTTGAATTGAAACCTATCGCAAAGTTAAGGAAAAGATTAAGGTGCACCCAATTCAGAGAGCGAAAAATAAAAACTTTCTCAGAAAATTGCACGAAAAATCATTCCTCGACAAAAGAGTCCACGGAAAAAGCAAAAACAAAAGTATGAAATTAGTTTTTATGCAGCGCTATAAAAATGATGGCGAAAAAAATTCGGCAGAGAGAAACTTTCAAATGAAATGTATGCGATAAAGGGAGAAGGAACACCGGTAAAGAAAGAAGAATGGGAGAGAGACGAAGGAACACGTAGACAGAGTAGAAAATTAGAGGAAGGAAAAAAGACATTGTAGAAAATGGGTCAGCGGAGTGGCTGCGAGCAATATGGGAGGGGAGATTCTTTTAGGAAGGGGAATGGATGTGGAAAAGGCAAGCTAGGTTTTGCCCGTACCAGGAACCTTGCCTCGCGCCTTCTTTTTTTACCCTCCGACACAGGGGTTAATGAGGGGAACTTAAGGGTGGAAGTTGAGGCGGAGAGAAAGGCGTATGGCAGGGGCTGAACGAAGGCAGCCGAGGAGGGAAATTTAAGGGGAAGATCTGTGTGGTCGGACTTTGGCTGGATCATTACGGTATGTGAGATGCAGGGGGCAGAACTAGAAGTCTAGAAGGGACAAAGAGGATTCGGGTGTGTGAAGGGAATAGGTCGGGTGCGGAAGGGATGAAGGGAGGTTAAGACGAGCCTTAACAAGGGGAGACGTGACTTGGGTTCCTAAGATGGCGACGCAATGCTCACAACTGGGGGTTTATTATCTTGTAGCGAAGTTTCGGTAAGACCCGGTGACGCCCGTGTGCTCTATATTAGCTCGTTCGTAGGATCTATTTAAAGTTGGAGGATTGAAACAGGAGCTTAAATAGAAAAGTCGTCGCTTTATCATCTCGATACCTGGAATTTATTATAATTCTCTGCGTAAAATCTGTATCGTCGAAAAATTTTATTAATAGCTACACCGTTTAAAGATTATTCATTCATTTTTCTCCTACTCTCAATAAAAAAAGATGTAATTGATGGAATACAAATCGGTGAAATCCTTCTTTTTGATAATTTTAATCATTAAATGCCGACGTGTATTTGGTTTGTCTGCGATATAAAATATCGTTGAGAAAGCAAAAGTACCTATAGACCCATTTTCAATTCAGTAAATAATAAGCCAGAAAAAGAATTGGAAGCGAAATTTCCTCCTCCATTTGTCCAACTGCAAATTTTGAATATTGATAACACTCGTACATTCAATTTACTTAAAAAGGAAAGTTTGCGTGACATTTACGTAGAAAATTATCAAAATTAAAGAATTTAATTTTTATCCCGGGATTTCAACGGTATTCCATGAGAATCCAATTCCTTCTGATTTATTTTTATAACTTTTGGATATTAAATATCACCAAATCATTACGTCACTAGTAGTTAATTTTGCATGGAAGAGAAAATCTACGTGTGATGGAAGGGATTTTAATAATATAACCCAAATTAAACTTTTAAGCGTATCTACAAAAATAACAAGCTCCAAACCCTATAAAACTTATTCGTAAAATATTTTTATTCGAAGCAAAAAGGGTATAGTACTTATACAGTGACTAGTTAGTAACTGATTCAATCAAGACAAAGCCGAATAAGTCTGTAGTAACATTGAGCTCGCTTGAAAAAAGAGGGTTCTAGATTGAGCCTAGGATAGTAACTCCAGCTAGATTTTCTATCCCTACGCTTCGGAAATTTCAGCAAATGAGCAACTCAAGCATGGTGACCTTATCGTCAGCATGGCCTTTGAGTACAATTTGTGCCAGAATCACGGCTCGGAGTGCACCGTGACACGGGAAACTAACATCGTTCCAGCAGGAATCCTTATCGATCCGTTAACTACCGATTTACCCCCATTTGTGTCTGATTAGATGTTAGGCTTCGCGGAAGAAGAAGGGGACGATGTGAAGAGAGAGAGAGATGGCCCAAATAATTCCTAGATACATTAGGAGAAAGGATAGCGAGGTGTTGCTCAGTAGCGGTCGACGATGGTTGTGAATGCGTAATTTAGCGACCTTATGGATTACCGAGCGAAGAACTATCTGGCACCAATTTAATAAACAATATACAGTGCAAGAAATTCCGACAAATGTCTTACACAATGTATAGAATGGATATTCACTTATACAAGTTTTCCATAAAAGTGTCATGCATTTGAAAGATATGAAGACGTAGGAGAAATTATCAATTTAGTCAGAGAAAATAATTCTTCTTAATTCATCATTCGAATCAGAATGGGTTTCTAAATTTTGGATGTTGCCGAGGTAAATAATGTAAAAGTAGTTTCTTCTAGCAATCGTAATATTTCTTAAAAAAATTTGTATCTCGTTGGAAGTGGAATCTTCCTTAAGGAAGCGTATGAAAATTTCTCTTACGAAAGTTTTGAGGGTTTCTACTACATACTGGAGAACCAGTAGATATTTTAAATAAAGAAGATTTACTCTACAGGGAGGGAAAAAAGGAAATGGGCTATTTTTTCATCCAGGAAAGAATTACAGATACTATGGCCAGTGATTGTCCTTATCAAGAAATGAAAGGATCATAACAAAGTATTTTACCTAAGTGTCTATGTGAGAGAAATTATAATACAGCATTTACTTTGGATTCGTGAAGCGTGGACCTCATCTCTCCCGATAAATCTGTGACCTCCAACTCTGGCAACCCCTGGACATAACAATAATTAAATTATTACATTTCATTTTACAAAATGCACATGTCTTATGTTATAAATTAAGAAAAAAATATAACAAAAAGTGTGAAGTTCATTGTTATTGCTTAAATATTATTCGCAACCTATGTATGATCAATGATTTTGGCAATAAATGTGTAAGGGATGAAATACTGTATATGTGAATGAAATGACGCATTTCTACTAACATCTACGATTTTTTCCGTATCTTCTATACTACTGTTGTCTACCTTCTATGACTTACAACAAAATTAATTTTATTAATTTATTTCAAGACTTACCTAGATACTACGCATGCATTAAGAATAAAAGTTTTCTATAAACGATGATGCTCATAATTTCAATTATAATTTAATGTATCAGGTTACAATATTCAAGTCCTTATTTATTTCAGTGATGCAAAATTTAGCGGGAAATGGGAATTAATTATCTCAATAAGGTCTGCGAATAAATTGTACAGTGTTCTTTGTTTTATAATAATCCCGAGAAGAATTTTTCAGACATAATGAAACGCGTGAAGTTCCTAGAGTCCTCTTAGCGAAAATAGTGTACAAAAGAATGTCTTGGTGATTTTTTTCTTGATAACGTGTCGTGGTTTTCGTAAATTAATTCTCTTAAAATTTAAACGAAATGCTTCTTAATTTGCGAATATTATAAATAAACTAAAACTCCTTGAAAGTAACAATTTCGTGGAAACATCTTATGTTGCCGATTTTTCCCTGTGTTCGAATCAGAAGCTGTTGATATTGGAACGATTTGAAATCTGCCCTTTTCACCTGTTCGTGACATTGCGTGAATATATGAGTATTCTACTCTACACTTGAAACAATTTATTTAGGGTTACTTTTTTGTGTTAAAAACGGAGTTCAAAAGAAGTCTGCTGCTCCGATTTAGATTAATAGCTATAATTTCTCTTTAATTTAAATAGCTGGATCATATGAGGCTCTTTCTTTCAGCATTAGATAACAGAAAACTATAAAACATTTATTAAGCATGTATATGTGCATAAATATGTATATGTACAAATTATCTAATGTATGCACATAAAAGGGGCAACCGTGTTCATTCCAAATGAATTACTCCACCCACGAAGATATAGTTTAGTAAAAATTCCCTCTATGTCGAGCTCTTGATTATATAGTACACCAACTTTAAATTCTCAAAAGGATCAAATAACTCAGTATGTCTTCGTAACTGCGAGATAAAGATTATCAATATATGCCTGTGTATAACGTTCATCCAATAAATAAAATACCGTCTCCACAGAATTAAGTAGTCTTTACTTCCATATTGCTTAAATAATGGGAATGAAGGTTCTCCGGAATGAGTTAGTTAAACTCAAGTAGGCAGCACACTATCTTCAACAAAAAAGTTTTATTTCGTCTGACACAGATTTATACTTGTCAATATTTCCTTGGGCGAAATTATCAACAGGCTGTAGATAAAAGTTCTTTTTTCTCTATCGATCCTTGGCCGTGAAATCACCATCGGGAGAAGCCAAGATACCGAAATGTCTTCTGAATTCTTTCGATTTTAATCTCATGAATATTGATCAGCATTTTCTGTATTTTGGAGCGTAAAAATTGGTAACGTAAAGATTTTTTCCCGCTTTTTCCAGATGCTAGTGTAACTGGTTTATTGTCATGATTCCAAGTCTAAACATGATTTTTTCCTCTTCAGTTTCAAGGTAGAAAGGCAATGCGTTATTTACGCAGATTTTAAACATTGTTACCTTTCTTCGTGACTAAACCTAAAGACAGAAAGTGATCCTAACAAATCCACCATCGTAGAACTTTTTCGCCTTTGTTACCAAAAGGCACCTGATAAAGAATTCTATTTAAGGCTCAGAAACGTAGAAATAACAAAGCTTACAGTTCCTCACTCATAGGAATGTAAATACTCGAAAGAAAGTTGGTTGGTCCGAAGCCTCAAGCGAATCACCACTTATCAATTCGCAAAGAGATCTAGTAAAGTGACTATGTTATAAAAGATTCATGTTAATCCTGACCAAACTTTAACCGGAACAAATTTCAATTCAAGTATAATATAGGAAACTTATGCGTTCCAGCAGATAAAAATATTCGATATCTAGGGATTACCTTCAGTAATAACTTAAATTGGGCAAGTCATATCGAAAACATAACCTGTAAAGCGAACAGAACACTTAATTTTGTAATCAGAAACCTTAAGAAGTGCCGTAGGGAAGTTAAAGAAAAGGCTTATTTAACACTTGTTAGGCCGATGCTAGAGTATAGCGATAGCGTTTGGGATCCACATCAAAAAGGTCTTACGGGTAAACTCGAAAATGTACAGAGGCGCGCAGCAAGATTCGTTTTGGGCAGATATGGGAAAACGGATAGTGTCAATGAAATGATTAAGGAACTTGGTTGGGAAAAGTTAGAAGCAAGACGTAAAACCAAAAGGTTAGGGAACATGTATAAAACCGTGATAGGGAAGCCTTCATTGAAAGAATTAAACAGTAGACTCCGGAAACCGGATTATTTAGGAAGGAATGATCACAATCATAAAGTTGGTACTCTAAAACAAAAAACGGATGTCTGTAAATACTCTTTTCTAAATAGGGGAATAGTAGAATGGAACAATTTACCTGGGGAAGTGTTCGAACCTTTTCCTCAGACTGGGAATGTATTTGTAAATAGAATTAAAAGAGTTGTGTGATGTTAAATAAATTTTATCAATAATCATTTAGTTATGTAAGTTACTTTATCCTAACAGTGTAGCATTTGTATTTTAAACTGTAATAGTGGAATTTGATGTTTAATTTTAATTGCTTTATAATAGTGTGGGTAATTTTGTATTGTTATTATTATTATTATTTTTTTTTTTTTTCTTTTTTGTTTTATAAGTTTTTATTATATTGTATTAATTGTAGGTATCGTTTACTTGTATTTTCTTTTATATTTATGACGTACTGCCTTCGGGAGGTTTTGGGGGGTTTCCCTCCCGACTTGGGTGAATACCAGGCAGGGTATTGTATTTCCTTCTCCCCCTGAAAAGATGACTACCACCTGGCCTGGAGCCTATTTGTAGTCCTATGGTGCAAATAAACAAATAAACAAATAAACAAAGATCTGAAGAAAACCTTGATTTTTCACTCCATCGTATTCATAGGGAGAAATCTTGCAAGAAAATTCACGTTACTACAGAGACTACAATTGCTTCCTTGTTCTTCGGTCGTTACTGCCACATTGAATACTGTAGTATGATTTTGGGAACTTTAAACTCGAGTATAACTTACGGTAAGGGGACGTATTGCAAAGAAGCATTTATAGCTGGCAGAAAATTTCTTGCCACTACTTTACCTTCATTCATTCCTGAATAATGTTTAAATAATTGTTATCAGCCCGTTTAAAACAAATTCTTATTTTTTCAATAGATTAAACTGATAGGGGAGGAGAATTCAAAAAGAAGTAAAGGCAAGCCCGTTTTAGCCTCAGTATTTCCCGAATGAAAACGAAATTCATTTATGTAAATTTAAATTAATAAAAGTGGGATACCTTGGTTCGTGTCCCAGTCATGTCGTTTCTTTCCCACCTGTATTTCCTTATATTTTTTTATTGTTATCGATACATATTTTAAAATAAAATTTGGATTGGTACTACATTTTTTCAATCAATTTTTGGGCTCGTATGGGAAACTTCGCTTTCGAATACCGTCATAAGACGGCAGATCTAACAAGCAGCCAATTCCACGTGAAAGGCGATACTGGCTCTCCAGACTATCATGTCACTGATCGATTCTGTCTGAAAACGTAGATGTCCCATCAAATTAGTCTCCGCTTCTTAGATAATACGGTATACGTCACAATATCTTCCACCAATAAGGGAATTTTCGACGTGAATTTCCCATGAAAAGTCGGGATAGAGAGTTTTCATAGACGGGAGCGAACGGAGTGAAGAATAACAACCACACAGCGGCCGCATAAAATGACAACGACGCATTTCCTATCCAGCAAAACCCCTCAAAGCAACTCCATTGTTCCTTTGAAATACACAAAGACTACAAACTGTCCAGCAGTCATTAGACCTCGCGTCACCTTAACCTACATTCTGATAGAAATGTTGTAAGGTAAACGTTCTAGAGCAGTGCTGCTTTACCACTCAAACTCACACAGCGTCTGCTATCGTCAAAATTTGACGTCAAGGATTGCTTTGAAAAGAGTTATTCATTCGTTATTGAAGTTTTCATTTGATAAGTTGACGCCAGCAATTTGAGTCAAAGATATTATTTTAGATTGAGGTGTTCCAGTAATATTGCAAATAATAAAGTGTAATCACTGTTGCTTTTTAGCTGCATGTACACAAAAAGAATAATAATAGCAGCAGTAAAATTTTAGTAGTATTGCTAAAAGTGCTTCGACAGATGAGGTAATTTATATAGACATTTACATAGACCCACACCCCACCTCCCGGTATTGCTTTCATTGAAGTAGAAAGCGTTGCCAACTTGGTTATGTGGAAGCCCATATTTGAGTTTTAATTAACTGCAAAATGTACATTCATGCTTGAAAATGTATTCGGGAGGAAAACCATGCGATCAAAATTAGGTTATTATTAACTACTTAAATCTTCTTAGTCTCCTTCCTTTTCTTAAACTCTCTTTCAGATGAGATCGTGACAAAGTAATTATTTCAATGCGACAGAAAAGACAGAATGATCGTCTCCTGTGTCTACGAATTCTAAGACACAGAGCATTTTAAATTTCCTCCACATATTGTTTATATTAAAAAAAATAGGAGCTAATGCAAAAGAAATGGCATGGGTCAAATAGTCCTTAAGAAAGGTAACATCAATTCTCATGAACTTATCTTAAATTTCTAAACGAAATGGCGAGGATATTCGAGAGATAATTAACTGAACTTAATGAAAAGAAACGATAACTCAACTGGATAAGTATCGATTAAAAACAAAAGGGCCCGGTTTATCTTATAAGTCGTGAACTACAAACCACCGCGTCCTTATTCTTCCAGAGTAGCCAATACTCCCGAAGAAAACAGTGCCATCACCTCCTGCAGGATAATCTTCATTTAGATAAACTTGAGCCTCGAACTTTCGCCTGATCTCCTTCACCCGCATCACCTGTCTTCCCTTCCTTGACCTCTCACCTCTCCATCCCCTCTCATACTCTCTGTCGGTCCCGATCTCCATGCATACTAAGTGACTCTTCTAACTCTCTAGCTGCATGATAATGCCCCCTCATGTGGAGAGCTTTCCTCTGTGAAGGGGCAAATTCTGAAAGCTCATATCTCCTGTAGAATAGACACGGTTCGCTGGAAGAATGCTTGGACCAAAGAAGAGGTCGAAGCTTTGAAAAAAGTTTCAGAATTTTTTCACTTACAATTTCTAAAAGAATCCTTTGTCCACGATGAAAATTCACCAAACTGAGGGCTATTGAACCTTATTCTGACGTCGTTGAGATATCGGTGTACAAAAGTTTACGAAATACTATGATTGTGCTTTGGATAAAAAAGTTCTATAGATTACTGCTGGTGAAATATCTTCCTCTAAATTTTGAGAGATAGCGAGGCAGAAATACGAAATTTTTGCAACAGTATCTTTAACTGTTGTATTTTTGTAGCTTAATACGAAACTTCTCCGTCTTCACAAGAGAAAACAATACATGTTATAAAATACTTTAGCCAAAGCAATACATACCCTTCGAGGCTATTCCTTTACTCCCAAAGATTCATTATCTACTACTCTCCCGTGAACTCTTTCTGCAAAAAAAAGATATTAAAACAAAAGCAAGAGGTATCTTTGGGAGCAATTCATTGTTTCAAAACATAAAATAACCAAAATAAAACGAGTTTTTCTTTGGAAATTCAATAACCGATCCGATGCAATGAAACCGTGCGCAACGAACCTGAAATAATAACTTGAGTGTTGCTAATCTTTTAAAAATAAAGCGACGGCCCATTCGATAAGGCAGATTTATATTAGAAGCTTATACTCTTTGGCACAAGAAGCTGCACGGAATATCTCAAACCCGCAGTCTTGACTGCTCACTTGGCAGAAATTTATAAGGCACAGAGTTAATCCAAGGAATTAATTTTCTGCGCATTCATTTCCCTCTGGTATGTTTTGGGGGAGTTCTAAGTACTTTTTCTCCGAGAAAATTACGAGGATGCTAAGGAAGAATCTTGAAAACCGCTTCTATCCGAAGACTGGTCTGAAACGGATGGAAACTTGACCTTTTGAAACATCCACTCGATGTTTTCCGATCCGTTCTACACCGCATTTTCAAACAGTCGCTCGACGCCTACCATTCACCGCTCTCCTTTCCTCTCTCTTTATGGGACCCTCAAATCCTCTCCTTGCTCTTGAAAGAATGAGAGGCCCCATTCTCCAACGTGTAGCTTACTCTACTTTTCCTGACCCAAGAGATCTCTTTGGCTCATGAGAAAAACAGGAAATCTATATTACCTTCAGTAAGCCTCTTCGTACACTATTTTATCGATTCGGTGTTCTATGGCGGAGTTCTAAGCGTACGCTCTCAAGATTACGTAAGCTGATACGAAAAATGTCTTCCCGATTTTGGAGCACTTGCTCGACGTTTACAAAATGGAGCGCCTAAAATTGCCAGGATAAGAGAAGTGACCTACTCTTAAAGGAAAATATCGACATGCTGTGAGTATGCTAAAATAGCCCACAGCAAGTGCGGATACAGAATCTTTTCAACGGGGGAGGGGGGGGGGGGAGTGAGTGGGGAGGTCTTGCCAAGAGTTTAAGACAATTTTCCGATAAACTCATTTCCAATTAACTTCGAAAGTCATTTTTACGCGTAAAACTTGATTTACCGGTCGCGGTGGCGGGCGGAGTAGTTAGCGTGCTACTGCTCCACCACCATGGTCCCAGGTTCGAGTCCCGACTAGTCAGATTTCTCCGGTTAGAGAATGGTTGTTTTTGTTCGTAAATATTAACCATTAAAATATATGTAATTGGTGTCTTCCTGTTTCCATTAAATAATAATAATAATGCAGTGATCTTAGAAATGCTTCATAAAAAGATTTTATGCAAGTCATTGACTAATTACTAGTTTTAATAGTTCACCAATGAGGCGGCCGTCACTCCTTTGCTTCCCAAGGAAGGAATGAGCCACTGTAGCCCTGCTACGGAATGAGCCACTGTGGCCCTGCTACCCACGGGAAAGGTAAATCATCTTTTACTCATACATTTGAAAGACTTAAATGCTATGAGTAGAAAATTGAGGGCATAGGGAAAATGTATTCGTACAAGGAGAAGCACCGGAGGAGCTCGAGTTACCTTTGCATCCCACTCTGAGCAACGCAACCATCGTTTAAACTATTTTAAACAAACCCAGTTTATTTACGAAGATATAGTACTAGTATCTTATTAAAGTGCGGTGAGCTTTTACTTCCAAAGATATGATAAAAGAAAATAAGATTCTTTATAATTTAAGCGTGTGACTCTCTTAAAAGAGGTGAAAAAAGCCGCACAGAAAGCTGTTTTACGCAGATTGTGACACGAAGACAACAAATTTCCTATGCCTTTATTAGAACATTCCTCCAAGAAACACAAATATAGATATATCAAAGAAATGTATTTCTATTCCTCAGTTTCTCCCTAGTTAATAATTATAATAATTGCTGCTTGCTATAGATATTGCTATTGCTATAGATAATTGCTGCTTGATAGCTTATGGCCCTTCAGCTACAATACATTTTTTGCAGATTGCATTGAAGCAACACGTGTAATCTTAAGTCGACATCCCAACATGATAATGCATAATAATTATAATGCATTACTTAAGAAATATAAATCATAAATATTTTTCCAGATAAATTAAATAATGACGCTCCCTAAGAACCGTAGAATGTTGAAATTAGGACTTCGATATTTTTATGCATATACAATTACATAGTATAAATGAGATATAGGCCGTGCTATCCGAACATTCAAAAGAGGAACGTATGTGAGGATTTGAAGTATGGTCAGTTATGTAGCTAATTTTAATTAAACGTTTCATATACACGAAGGAAATGACGCTAGTTGCAAAGTTCATCTTCATGGCATAACACGTTGGCTCAACCGTAGGCTGAAATTAGAATTTTATTACGTCCCCAAAAAGTGAGTGCCCCTGAATAAGCGTAATCGAATCCCCTTCGTCCAAATTCCCGTAATGACGCATAACCCCTCGCACGCTATATGGCGAGACACGTCAATCCTATTACCGACCATGATCTTTTAATTAATTTTCGTTTACTCCATTGAGACCCATGCGCTCCTCTGATTAAATCAAAGCACGCCGATTTTCGGAGCAAGCGATGCTTTAATTCTATAAAACCAAATTCAAACGGAAGTCGAATCAAGGGTAACTCGGGGATTTTGTAACAGGTTCTGACCATATTTCCCAAGAAGGGATGAAAAAATCGCTCTTAAACTCTCTTTATTTATCAGGACGTTGAGAAAAAATCGACACCAACACTCGGTTTTTGTAGGTGTCGGACACACGGCCTTCCGCTCCACTGTATTTTCTCCATTACTCAATAATCGCAGTAAGTCACTCTCCGCCCTGTATTCTCATTTTCAAGGAGTGGATGTGCATAGCCCCTTCCGAGATGGATTTGACGGGTTTTTGGATGGAGGGATGGCTAGACTCCTACCTCCTCTTGTCAAAACCATTTCATCCACTATTACTCAAAAACCCGACAGAAGGATAGGGGAACGGTTTGGATGGAAGCTTTTGCTTTTCTAACACTTGATTTTCTCGATATCTTTACTTCATCTCAATTTTCGCTCCCAGTCTTCTTTGCCTCTTCATTATTTAGATTCGCGATTTCTCCAATATTTCTGTTTTATTTCTAATAGTTCTAATGTATCTGTTCCTTAAGTGTTAAATTTCTCCAATTCATACTCTCAAGTCCTTATTCCCCCTGCTTCAGTCCATCTTCAGAACAATATTTGAATTTCTTACTTTTTTACTTACTTTTTTATTCACACGTTCCTTTTTTCCGTCCACTATCCTTTTCGTATCCTACCTCTTTCACATTGTATTCGACCTCCTCCTCCTTTCACTTTTACGCCACTTATTTCTCGGTTTTACATTCTTCTTGACAATTTTCGCTGATCTCATTGACTCGGTAATTCTCCAGCTTTCTCTTCGCTTTTCTCTGTGATGCCTTTTCCTTTCTATTCATCTACATCTGCATATACACCTTTCAGCGAATGATAGGGTGTTCATGCATCATAACCCAACTACTCTATTCGAATACTTTCGGGTTTCGTTCGAAGAAAAAATGATTATTTGAAACAACTAGTTCTAGCAAGTACTATTCTGATTTTTCTCTCAGTACCGGAACGGCCTGTACAACATGGAGGAGGCATAATATCGATTACATCTTCCGAGAACGTACTATCTCTGAACTTATTTCGTAAATTAAGCCTTTGCTTGGGTCTTCTCTTGCCTAAAGATTGCCATCCTGCGTCTTAAAGCATCTGAGCTCACTGATTTGTCGTAGCAAATGTTTACAAGACATATCGCATTTCGTTGTATCTTTTCTGATTCCCAAATACAACACTTGTTAGCAGGGATCTATTCACGCATACTCTTATATTCTGTTAATATTTTTGCTCTGTCAACCTATGTCTTTTACTCCAAAACTCAGTACCTTAACCTGTTACCCTAAATCGCCGTCCTTCTCCTCTGCAATATATTTTTTAAAGAATAGTGCGTGTAATATACAATTACATTTGGATAAGGAAGTAGGAGATATTTCTTTCACTAGTTATATAGACCTTATTCTCAAGGAATACACAATAATACACTATTACTAGTAATATGATAAATACCGTGTCTTTATTTATGTTTTGAGTTAGTTTCCCTTACATTAGACAAGATAACGCTGGTTAAATCTTTCGTCAATCCAGCATATAATTTCTATCACATCATTTATATCAATTACTGACTAGATATGCAGCGTGCTTTTCTATTATGGTTTGTTCCGTCTAAGTTATCTCCATCCCTTACATACCAAGTTAACCTTCTGCTTCTCTTGAACCTCACCACTTCCGCTCCAACGCACATGCATTATCCCAAGAGCAACTCAACTCCCCATCTTGCGAGCTCAATTATCTCGTCACTTTTTTCCCCTCCTGCTTGCTGCACATTCTTTTTCTCAGCTCCTCTTCCCTCTAGTAATGCTCTCAAGTTTCGTTTCATAGAAGAACTCATTTCGATAAGCTATTAATAAAATTCCCTCTTTTTCCTCCCATCAGTTACAAATTTACTTTTTTATTCTCCTGCTTCCATCTCCTGCAATCACTTTACACGCGTACCATCCATGCTTGTCTGCGCGCTAATTTGCCCCCTCATTCGGTCTCCCTATCCATTCCCACGCTCCAGCGAAGCGCACCGCTTTAAAAATAAGAGATTGATTTGGTGCCGAGCTCCAATTATTTCAGCTGCTCTATTTAGTTTCTGGGTGAGTCGATGAAGCCCGTGTAATTCAACTTCGTGTATTATATTCATCACTAACATCACGTATACCTATTAATTATTAAATTTCTCTCCTCTGCACTTATTGTACCCACGGCGGAAGTAGCTTTCTGATATGTTTATAACCTTTCCCTTTGTAACTAATGGTTCTCATCCTTGTCCCCTACTTTATCTGTATATATAACGAGTGCAAAGTTTTTGTCCATAATTATCTCAAACAGTTAATAAATAGTATTTAATAATTCCAATATTGAGATTAATTATTAATTATAGTTACCATTAATATGAATTCCTTTTTCGACAAAGAAATCAGAAACCTTTCTTTATTAAATTACAACTGTGATTAATTAATTACTAAAGAATCATCTTAATCGCTGCCAAATTTAATTCTTCCTTTTATAATAATATTCAAAACTTGGCTAATTAACCTATTTTAACACATAACATTAGAGTCGCCCCATAATCGCCTGATGGCGCATTTTCTCGAATGATAGTTAATAGTTTATTTCTCTAATTAAACATCCGTCCAAAAATAATTAAACGCTTTTAAATTAGGTCGTCCGGTATAAAATAAATTAAGTGTCGAGAATAGTTTATTAAAGGATTCCTTAGATGCGCTCAACCAGATTCAATGATGAGTCAAACGATAAAGCTCATTCAAAAGGCCCTTGAATTGCCTTTCGCATCTCACATTCGTGAAAGTCAGTAAATTATAAGTAATTCCAATTTAACAAGCGGATATCCGAGACCTCTCCTTTCACGTTAATTTCCGGAAACTATGACATTTATGATTAGAATCATGTTAATTGAGTTTCATCGGCCAAAATTTATCTCACTGCATCATACAATTCCACCCCATTACGTACGCATGGCATTCTGGATGATTACTTCTCCATTTCCATTTTGCCTTTAATTCGAGGAAAGCTGATTAATGATTTTTACAGAGTTTCCATTCTTTATTCTTCCATAATGATATCATAGTTTCATTGTTTCCATTTTATGGATTTGACTCAAGTGTAATCATATACGTTTTTCGTATGGAAAATAAGAGATAAGGAAATAAGGCGAGGACAAATACGTTCATTAAGGCTGGAGAAGACGTGCTGCTGCTCACGTCCTCACGTGACGTGAGGAACCTCCGATATAAAAGCAACGTATAGCGATATCAGTATAGCGTCTGTATATATCTTTAATTAGTTCTGTTTTCACTGGATTTGCCGAAAGAAAAGTGCGTATACATTTTGGCATTACATATACTCAATACTTCGCTGCACGTACGTGAAGACAGACGAACTAGGGTGATCTTTCATCTGAGCTATTGAAAAACTCTGGATTTTCTTCCCAAAAAATCGATCAGAGGATTGACGTTGAACTGATTATGAGATAGAATATTACTTGGGTATATTCATTGTTATATTTCAGTTATTATTATTATTAGTATTAGTTATTATTTTATTATTATATCTAAGTTATTATAACATTATTTTATTATTTTAACTTAGTTGTTGGATTACTTTATACTGTCATTGATAATATCAATGATCCTGATTACAAGCATTATTTAAGGGAAAAATATCTCTGTTATAAAACTGTTTACATCAAATCATATTCATAATCTCTTTGTTTCATCTAGTATTAATCTGTGTTTGAATTTCTCTCCAATATTCCACGATTCTTATTTTATTTCTTTCTCTTTCTCGTCACTTTCGCCTCTATTGATCATTCCCCTCTCAATTTTTATTCTCATTCTGTTTCATTCATCTGCTTTTTTCCCCATTTTGTTTCTTTTCTATTTCAAGCCCTCATTATCCTCCTTTTTCCTTCGTAGGCCGCATTATTCGATCATCCTCTCCAGGACTGCACCCTCCATCTCCCACATTCAGTCCTCCTTCCTTTATTATCCTCTCCCCATACAAGGAACGCTTCCTTGGCCTTCTCCTCCATCCTTTTCCGCCTTCTTCGACGTCTAACTAACCCATCTCCCTAGTACCCGCTCCAGTAGCCGCCGCAATCTTCTCTCCGAACTGCAAATCCTACTCCACGGCCACTTTCACCAAGCTGCGCTCACTCGAGACTCGTAACTTCAACCCTCCTCTCCCCAATATCCACCCTTGTTCCCGTAGATGCCCTCCCAACTGCCTGCCGTATAATTTCCCTTCAAAATGCGCGAGCAAAATTCGTCCGTCGCATGGCATAGCGTTCTCTTGTCGGCTGATTGGAACGTTTTACGATGCACCGCTATCTGTTGACTTCTTGCACCAAAACAATCGCCGAGGGAATCGATCGCCGTGCGAAAGGCACTTATCGTCCGGAACGACCCTTGTCTCGAAGGGGAAATATGAAGAGAGCATTCAACAAGGAAATATACACGTTGCTTGTTCAATTCATGCTTCCAGGAAACCAATTAAACTAGCCGGCTTACATGCTGATTCTTTTCGTTTTTAAAAAAAGATCTAAAATAACGTTATTCAAATTGATATCACTGCGAATCATCAAAGAACTTCAGACGCACAAAAACCCCTAACGCATGCGTTATATGGAAAGTGATGAACGATAAACGCATATTTTTACAATTTAGAGAAATATTAGGAAATTCAATATTTAAGGCGTTTTATAAATTATTTCTTAGAGTTAAAAAATCTATTTTTCGTTAATTTTTTAACAAATTTAATTTTTCCACCTAACTTCGTTACATCAGAAGCTTCATCCCGAAACGAATAGATATTCAATTGAGATATTAATGATAATTATCACATTTCTCATTATTTTCTGGTTATTTTGTCTGTTGCAAATCGTTTGATTTATTTTGGTGTTGGTCGAAGCGTCAAGACCCTTATCGAAAATATTAATGGCATTTAAGTTAGTATTTGGGTTAATTACTCGAGAATATCTCTCATAAAGCAAAGCATGGCGTTTAAAATCTGTATATATTTCTCAGATAGAGTAAGAGGGTGTACAGATAGGGAATGAAAAATTGTTTTCAAAATTGACGGTTCATTTACTCGAATTGATGTTTTGAGTGTATAACATTTTATACTGATTCTCCATTATACAGAATAAAAGACCAGCGTTTTCACATAGCTTTAAATCGGATTGACGGGTACTTCAAGAATTTATAATAAATTAACTCGACTGAAAAATGTACCTTTATTTAAAGTATTACTAAGCAAGGAAAATGCACCTTGATTTTTTTCCAGAGATTTATTAAAAACATTGCCATTTAAGCACAGTGTATGTGCGCATCGTAGAGACTTGGATCGTCTACAATCAATCGCCAATTTTGATTAAGGCAATTAAGTCAGACCCCATGAATATTTCTGAAAACCCAAAAATATGGTTGGCCATTTGAAAGTAGAGAATTCTCCACCACTCGAGTCGAGAATTTTAGAAGTGGGTGTTCCCTCTTTGTAATAATTGTCCATTCTTGCGTAGCGTTAAAGGTTCGTATGAATTCATTTCGCGGATTCGAGGGAGGATGGAGGATCTCGGGCATTAATTTCCGTCGCGGAAATGCTGATAATGTGGGACGGGAAATGCTGCTCTAAACGATGAAGGCTTTCTCGAGCGATAAATTTACTCATAACCAACAGAAAACTGCGGCGAAAGTTACTGATTTGGGAGTTATTAAACTTTCTTTGAAAAGAATTGAAAAAATAAGTAACAAAAACTGCAAATTCTTCAAAAATGGGGAATAATTTACTCTGATGGTTGCATGATAATGCGTACAAGGAATAGAAAAGTTGCTATCATTAGAATTATGAGGAACACAACGTCATAAAAGGTTTTTGAAGTTATCAATAGCCGTCTAGATCGAGTGACTGTCTCACAAGTAGTGGTGTTCGTGGCTTCACAAAAACCCTGACAAGCTAAGTTCAGAATAAGATGGAATTGAATTAAGAGCAACTCCACAAAAATTGTACGCGCGCACCAAGTACTCAAACAAAAAATTTAAAAAATGTATTATTATTAACAGGTTACGCCGCAGTTAGACAGAAGTA
Organism: Ladona fulva; assembly: GCA_000376725.2. Taxonomy (NCBI): domain Eukaryota; kingdom Metazoa; phylum Arthropoda; class Insecta; order Odonata; family Libellulidae; genus Ladona; species Ladona fulva. Next base: position 96,412 of record KZ308759.1, on the reverse strand, counting down.
TGGTGGCAGCGTTTATATATACATTAATTAAACATAATAATGATTTAGCTCAAATTTAAGGTCATGTCACCATCCAAAAATTAACTATATACTATACAATGGAATGAATTAAAAATTACAATAATGAAAACGAAACATTAACCTCCATTATATATCATTAAATTATCATCAAGATTTTTCTTAGAGCATGTATGTATCTCTTTGACGCACCAAACCCATCTTAAGGAGAAAAATTAACTTATCTGAGCAATCTTTTTCTTTTTTCAAACAACGAATTAAGGTTAAAATCAAGAAACAACCGCTACGACTTCAAAAGACTCGGAGACATTTTTCATTTTTATGAATTTTCTCCTTTCAGTCATTGGAGGCTACTTCCACTTTGCACCCTTTTTTCCTCCAAAAGTGGCTTTTGAAATTTTTCATTATTCCTAAGAATGTAACGGGAGCAACCATTGACCTTTGATGTATCTTTTGTCTCCATTTCCTTGTAACACAATTCACACAAAATCCTCAAAAAATCTTCGATTCATATTCAAATCTTATCCCAAATATCACGAGTCTTCTCGAGCCTTTTTTCGTGAATAATGTCATTGTATCTGTAAAGTTTTGTCGCAAAGATGCTCATTTCCCTCCATTACCTTTCTTGACATCTCCTGCGATCGTAGGATGACTATCATTTGCTTTATACTCAGAGTAATAAGTGGAGATAGTTTCCTCGAAGCTCTACTTTACATTGTAAATACTTAGATGAGTCAGAGAATCTTTATAAATCCGCCATCTACGAAGCAATCTCTAAGTCTCACAATTTCCATTCCCGCTGGGGCTATAAATCATGCCTTTACCTCAACTCATCAAATATTCATGAGTTCGCTCTTTATTGTACAAGTTTCGAATGACGCGAGACAGAGGTTCTTGAAAACAAATGAGGGTAAAGAGTTAATTGAAAGTAACTTCTTGCAAGAGAGCATGAAGGCAAAGTAACTCGTGCGTTGCTATTCATTTCGCCTTAGGATAGCAATGCATCCTGAAATATATGCACACTAGCGAGATAAGTAAGAATCAGAAGTTGCATAAGATGAAGGATAAAAACCACTTGCTCATGCCGCTCATTCTCATGTAATACTTAAATTTGGTACAAGATAGCGAAAAAAGTATCTATAAGTCACATTTCTAGCAGTGAAGTTCATGGCTGTGATAATATGAAAGCTACTGATGTGTGAGTAATGCTGAATAATGACATAGATTAGGGTCTCTCATTTTAAAATGCTGTGTAAAGCTCATGTTACGCTCATTGTCGGATCGGCCGAAGTAGCCGAACAGGGTCGCATAATACCGATGACGTCCATGAACTTGCTCTGAGATGATCATTCAATCGCAGCCTAGCTTCTTATCTCCTTTCTTTCAAGGATTCTCACCCTGTGTATGGGAGAATCAGCATAAGGCTTGCTTTTATATCGTAGTATCTATCTTTTTAACAAATCTTGTCGCCTTGCGCTGTACTTTCTCGAATTAGCGGGTACACGTTTCATTCGGTGGATCCCATATACTCGCCGCATATTCCAAATGGGGCTTCACTAAGGTGAATTATATCGCTCTTTAACATTTTCATACCATCTGCCTACAAAGTGCTTTATAAAACTGAGCTTCTTAGTTGCTTTAGAATAGATTTTTCAGATATGTGTGTTCCAGTTTAAGTTATTTGTAAGAGTGATTCCGAGATATTCAACTGAGTAAACTACTGTTAGATTCGTTCGACTAATTTTCTACAGGTAGTTCTAACGCAATTGTTTCCTTTCAAAGTAATGAACTACTGAGACTTGCATTATTCAGCGTCGACCTACTGATCACATTCGTAATGATTCTAAAAAAGGATTCTGATTAAAAATGTCAACACATATCTAACAAGCTATCTTTTTGATAACTTTAATCTTCATGTGCTTGATGATTCTTCCTACAATAACCTAACTAAAAAGATTTTATGNGTGGCGGGCGGAGTAGTTAGCGTGCTACTGCTCCACCACCATGGTCCCAGGTTCGAGTCCCGACTAGTCAGATTTCTCCGGTTAGAGAATGGTTGTTTTTGTTCGTAAATATTAACCATTAAAATATATGTAATTGGTGTCTTCCTGTTTCCATTAAATAATAATAATAATGCAGTGATCTTAGAAATGCTTCATAAAAAGATTTTATGAATTATAAACATAGTTATATATTTAAATAAATATTCACTAAAATACATTTGAAATATTTATAAGATTGAATTTACAATTTAATGCTTCCAGACGTGAGTTTTGACAACATTCCGGAGAAAACATACCAATTTAGTACACTCTAACGATCCCAAATGAATGGAATATAGAAATATATCTCGCTGTATGTGATATTAAAATAACTAATTGAGGTTTTGATTTTTAAAATTTGAATATTTATTGTCTCGAAACATATTCAACGTATGACTTTCATTCTCAAGGTTTTTCGATACTGCAAATATGACACAATGATGAGATGATTTATCACATCAATGCAGTCAATATAGTGAAATAACAATATTATTATCAATAATATTGTGCATTCACCTATTATTAACTAAAAATATTATTGTGAATTGACTTTAAGTTGACTACTAAACAAAAATATTCCATTCATCTTCACTACTAAACAAAAATATTTTATTCATGAGTACACGGAAGAACTTATTACTCCTTTCTGATTTTCCACGGATATATTCTTTCTCATCTCTTTATAAATGCCAAGTAAAATTAATCATCTCCTAATTAGCAGGCATAATCATAATTTTCGGAGCACGCCAAACTGCAAACTGCGTGCTAGGCACTTGAGTGATTTACCTTAGGGCAGACATGAAACGCAGCCCTCGCATATTTAAAAGCAAATGAGTTTTGCTCCCTGTATTCTCCATAACGATTAGTGATCAAAAGCATCCTCCTTGATACCTCTAAAGTAAAAAGCATCCCTAATTAACGCAAAATCCCATGAGCATCTTTAATTCAAAACTTCCCGGCTTCTTTAAGCAGAGGCGATGAATCATGAAGAAAACACTAGGAAAATGTTCTCTTCCATCCAAGAGGCAATAGTGCCACCCACGTAATCTGAGGGAAGAAATGTGCAATGTCTCCTCCTATACCCTTTAAGGACTAGGACAATTTCAAATTTACGCCCCTGGTTTTCTTAGTATCAGTTACCACCTTTATCGTGTTCCTCATCCCTAGAGGGCTTTCCCAAGGAAAATGGCCGTTTAAACCCAGCAAACTTCGTGGAAGATGTTAACAGAGAGAAGACGTCGCTGTGATTGCTCTCAGATGTCGGATAAAACGCCTTTTATTTTAACTCTCTCTCTCTCTATGCCAATATAAAACGCCTTTGAAGATTTTCGGTGGAAGGGAAATTATTCGCTTCACGGCTCCTGTGTCTGAGACCTTATGTTCGGAATCCATTTATGTAAGCGCTTTCATTTTGGAGATTTTTTCTTTTTCAAACGCTCTACGCCTGGATCCTTCTGCTTACTGTTTTATTCGAGGTAAGTTTAGAATCAATAAGAAGCGACGTAGGAAGGGCTTAAGATTCATTCTAACGTAATTTGATAAAGAGATGCGAAGCTCAATTTTTTTTTCCTGCACATAGAAAAATAGGCGAATTTCGGATATTAAGAAACGAAAAGAAACAATTTATTTAATACAATATTAACCTTATGAATCACTTAAGAAGTTTACGGTATTTGACCATCTGAATCCTACAGCCAAGTACAAATAAACGAACTTAAATTTCAGCTTAAAAATAATTATCTGAATCTCCGCCCTCCGCGAGGAAATTTGCAACTGTTACGTGGAGTTCAATTAATTCAATGAGTGGAGTGACATTATTAACTGACTATTTGTACATTGAAATCTAGGTATGAAATGATGAATCTAAACGGGAGAGCTAAATTAATATATTTTGTCCGTTTCATTCAGTGGATTTTAAAACGTTCAGCGTCCATGAAATCCACTGCAGACAAATAATAGTAATAATATTTTACAGGTAACGATTTTGTGTTTCTTTCATAACAATAATATTTATAAAACTTATAGACAATTTCTGCATTACATCACGTGTAGACGAGTTAATAAGAAAACCACCAATCACTTTACTGAAAGTAATACTAATCACTACTGTGTTCTACTATTATACTGAAATCATTTGATACAGCCAAGGTTACAAACAAATATAAAGAATAAAATATAGGTGTAAGTATAACTTATCAGTTTGCGTCTTAATTTTTCAATCTTGAAATATTATTTCATTACCACGAAAACTAATTAAAGTGCTACTACCCAATGGAAGTAGTACTTATATGAAGTTCGAAAGAAACGCCCAAGTCACGATGAGAAGGATAAGGAGAGAATTGCGTAATTTACCTGAATCATCGCATGGGATGGCTCTGCACCAATAGGCGTGCGCCCAACCCAAGAATAACTCTTGCATAAGCAGAGATAAAAAATATTGATTCGATATTAAATTGAATACTGAATTTAACTAAATACCCATATAGACGGAGGTCGACATTTAAAAAGGTTTTAATACGATGTAACACATTCGGGGAAGTTGCCTGGACATCTCGATCAAATGAAATTTACATTGGTGGGAAATTCATTTAAAAGTAATATTTGAAATCGATATTAGGAATGCAAGGACAGTGTACTGGGTAAAGATCGATACTAAATGGTAGTGAGTAAAATGTTTAATAATTTCTTAATCGATTTGAAACGCCAAAGGTGAACTTTTTGTAAAATAAAATCAAAATAGGCAGCGTGATTAGTTAATCTTTGAAGGGCTTACTTAAAAAATAACAGAACTCAAATAATTTGATTTTCAATAAAAAAATTAGCGTATGTTTTATATGTTGCCACTTAATCGAATTGATCCAGAAAATAGCACTCAATTGGAAGTGAAAATATATTTACACGACGGTGAAATGAAGGGAAATATATCAGTGGAACACGAGAAAAGAGACCTATTTAGTAATTCAAAGGACCAGAAAACGTCTGACTTAATTTATAAATTAGATCTTCGTGAGTGACATTTTGAAAACCGAGAACAATTGACAAGCGCTGATGCTATTACACTTACCCACACATTTACCCTTTGCTGTTTCACCCACGTCTTTAATGAGTAGCTTACGCACATGCGGATATATGCTACACAAATGCCATTTTTACTATCTCTTATGTTTTGCATTAAGGTTTTTAAAAATGCCTATATTACTAGCATTTTTTATTTTTGACTTAACTCGTTTACAAAATATCATTTTTACTAGAATATTTTTAATTTTGGCGTTTTTACTTAAAAAGGACATTGATAATGGTTTTTTGGTTTCATTTTTTGTTTTTGACTTTTTCGTACCACAAAAATACTATTTATTTTTGTTTTTGGTTTTACTCTTATATGTGCTTTTATTTGTTTGTTTATACTTCTTTGGTTTTATTTATTTTATTTACTCTTATATTTGCTTTTATTTGGTTGTTTTTACTTCTTTGGTTTTTCTCTTATATATGCTTATGTTAAATCAATTATTAAAATTTTTTTAAACATCCTCAATTTTCCTCTGTTAAAAAGGTGAATATAAATTTAAAAAGGAACTCAATTAGCCGTAGAAAAAACTTAGTTTCCCTTTTAGGATATTCGAAAAATTCCCCAAAGACCTTATCCCTAAATTTATTCCGTCAACCCCATTAAATTCCGCAATAGTCCTAATTAAATTCTATCGAGGCATACACTTTCGGAACTCCTGATTTGGATAACGAAAGGGAAACAAAATAAAACTCGAATTTATGCTCCGTAATGCAATGACCTAGGGTCACAATCAATTAAACCTAAGAGGATAAAGACTGGACGACGAAAAATAAATCAGTTCACTCATCGACGACATAAACTTGAATCAATCCGGATGCATCCCCAGCATCCCCATTTAATCCGCGATAATGGCCGAAATTCAGCTCAACCCCCTCTTATGCCCTCTTTGTATTTACGAGGCGGAATTAGGACTTTGGGAATAGCTCGATCATCTATTTCAGTTATGGCGAAGATGTCTTCGTGGCGAGAAAAAAGCGAGACGAGCTCATCTAAGCCGTAATGAGCGTTACGCAGTCCTTTTTAGTCCTCAGGCAATTCCATCTCGAGGAAGAGGGGACGCCGTTTCCCCGAAATGGTTAAACTTATCTTCCCGTGGAGAAAAAAGACGGAGTAAGAGTGGCAAGGGAGAGAATGGGAAAATAAAAGGGCGAAAGAGGTTAGTTCCATAACGCGAGTTATTTGTTGAAGATGAATTCAGCTGGGATAATAAAGCGGCGATTGCATTTGAATCCTAATAAATTCACTTAAGAGGAACCACTCCGAGTGATAAAGCTGCGTGAAAAAGTGGGAGGATTAGTTTAAAGAAAAAGTATAACCTGGAGGAATGAAATGAGAAAATTTATCTCGTTTGTGTAAGGAGACTGATACACTGAAGAAGGCAGAGGTAAAGCGGAAGGGAGCATTATAGGAAGGAACAGAGAAAACAAGAAATGGTTTAGATTAAAGTCCTAGATTATAAAAAAAATTGGCGTTGCCTAAAGTAATTGAAGCTAACTACGGAAGATAAAAATGAATTAAACAATCTTTTGCGTTTAATTGAGTACGTTTGTAAGTGTATTGCTGCAGAAAAATTTCGATCTTCTCTAACGATTGTTGTTGTTAAAATGTTATGGTATCGTTATTCGCTAGTAACCTTCAGGAAGATACTTGACGAATGAGTCAACAGTGGAAAACTACTGTAGCTGTAGATGTGGCAACAATGTGAGACTGTTCATAAAGAATAAATATGGCAATATGTAGCATAAAAAAATAAGCTGCAAGAGCACTGTTTTCGAATAATTCCTGAGCAACGCTAGAAACGCAGAGGGACCCGATAGAGGTCTTTCAAAGCTGTACAAAAATGTATATAATTTATGAAAGAATAACGGTGAAAAAGGAAGGTGAAAAAATTTAATTTGAATCCTTTGATTTATGGCTGAAATTCAGTTATTTGAAAAAAACATTATATGGATGAACTATCATTACCAAAGGGAGGAACTTCGTTTCAAGCAAAGTTGGATACAAAACTTTGAGAGAAAGAGTGGCAAGAACAGGAAGGACCGATGGAAGAGATAGGAAAGGGGAAATTGATGAAGGTGAAAGATGGAAAGCCGTTATGTCAGAAAGGGGACAGAGAAAGGAAGAAGGGGTGGCATGAAGAAGACGCTGACAAAACGTGTGGGGATAGAAAACCCATTTCCCAACCCAGCCAATCGAGAAAGCTTCCCCGATTGAGAGGACGTGTTGCTGAGATGGGAGATTCATTCAGCGTCTTAAGCCGCAGGAGGAGCACGGAATCTCACCTGCGGAAACAACTCCGGTGCCGGGGATTCAAAGGAGATTGCGAATCCGACCTGTCTCTCCCGCTTATATCCCCATCTTTCCGGAAGCACCAACGTTGTTATTTTTCCTTTTTTCATCCTCCCTCCTCCCTAAGCTGCCGAGACCACCGTAAATAATACGGGAGAAAAGCCAAACGGAATTCTAAAAGTTTTCGGTAGGCACTAATGCGGGATTTTAACTGCTGGGAGAAAAATAGCGGAGGGAGGAAAAGGAAAACTTTTTCGGGGGGAAGACAGCGCTAACACAAGAGGTTGATGGAAAATGTTGGATGTAGGCCAAAGAGGAGTCGAGCCCTTTCTATGGGTCCACGGAATTTATATTTCGGGAGAAGAAGGGAGTGAGCAGTTTAGGAAATGTTTCTGTTTCGTTATTGAGGAATTTTCGACGAAAATGTCTCTCAGATGAGACGACGACGTTCGTTCTTAAGCGGAAGTAAAAGAGGCCCATGATTTCATCGACCTCGCGTAAAATCTGCGACATCGCTGCTGTTAACATCTTTACAGAATAGAAAAAAGGTTAAGCGCGAAAACGCCTATCACAAAACAGAATATACAGATGTGTGTCGAGGGTTTCTATGGAATGGGACGCTCCGAAGACTTTCCAGTCAGTTATGCAGAATGGTTAGGGAAAGTGGAATTTAAAACTCAAGGTAAAAGATTTTGTAGCATAATAATACTGCGCCAATTCTGCGAAAGGTAAAATCTTTAGGATTACTTTAAATTCAGAAAAGGACGTTGCAACAGCAGTATCTTGGGTATAAATAAAAATTACGTCAAGTATTACTGGGACGTTATTATCAATCAATTGTGGCAGCTAACACACAAGACTATATATTTATGCTTAGTATTTTAAAATTACTATATAAATGCAACTCATGCCACGGAAGAAAGAATAATGTCATAAGACTAAATAGTTATCTAAAGAATCTCTCCAAACAACAATGACTCCCTTTATCCCTTTTCCCTGATACAACCCTCAAAACGGCATAAAAAGGGGTGGGGGAGTTTCAATAATACGCCGAATCGAACCGAAAGGACATTTTGGAATATCCCTCTCATTTCAAATTGGAAATATAATTCGCTGCTGCAAAATGGTAGATATTTGTATTTAATTCGTAATGATACCTTTCTTGAGCTTAAGCGACTATTCTTTCGATTTCATTTTGCAAAAGGCATCTTTAAGCTATAGAAATATATATATTTACTTGAATTCATAATGAAAGTTAATGTGAAAAATCTAGAGTTCAAACTGAGACTAAATGGGAACAGAATGTTTTCTATTGCCAGAGAAAAGGCTATCGTTAAGAGCAAGTTGTATAATTTGCAATATATACTTCTGTTTCTTCATAAAACCGAGCGGTTATTGAAAACCTTGTATAAAGACTTCTCAGTTATGTATTGAATATATGAATGTATTATTATTGATATAAAGTTTCAGTCAATCCTTTAATCTTAATTACTTTTTGGCATATTACAAAAATATAGTACATTTCATTTAATTGGGTCATATTCCTCACTACTCTTATTAAGTCTGATTTTTCGGAATGCATAGGCTAAACTTTTTAGGCTAGTTTTCAGGAGTGAATAATACTTAAATGATAAGCTGATTGTATTTTGATTTCGTAAATATCTGGGACCTAGAAATCAGATTCCATCAGCTTGCTTGATCCTAAATGAGGTCAATTTCAATTGCCACTCTAAAAGAGCACAGATCCGGAATTATTTCCCAATATGCAGGGGAAGATTCAGAGCACACATGTAATAAGTCTAAAAGAAATACGGTAATTATACTTAGGCCATTAATTCACCCCCTTGACTTTACAGTGGTATTAATTATGTAAAGTAAGTAGTATTATGAATATACTCGAGTTACATTCATATAGAATAAATGGGAAGTTCAATGTTTGTTAAGGTGATTCACGAATTTCACGTAAACTACTTGAATGCTAACTTATGTACGTCAACTATGATACTGTTTACTCCATAAATATCCTGATGTGTTTACAGGTTTCCTGCATTCCTGCATTTGTGCAAAAAATTATGATGAAATTATTTGTGTCATTAAATTTTTCCTCAGGTTCTCAATGCATATGTGGCTGTTTATTATCTACAGAAAAATGAGGATGCGTAGGAATCATCAATCAATAGATATCGTCTAAGATTTTCTGGGACCTGAAAGACAGAGGGATTTGACTCATAAAGATTTGATTTAAAATTAAGATTTTACTGCGATTATCTTAGATTCAACTGTCGTCGGATGAATAAAATTAAGGTGGTATTTTCGGTGATAATTCGTAGGTACACTTTTATTACAACGACGAGAAGAAGTTTAGGAAGACGAATTGACTCCTCTCCTCTTTCTTACCTCAACAATTTCCTTCCTAAAAGAGACTCGCGCTGAAGAATAAAAAAATTTCCGGCGAAGACCACACAAATCGAGCGGAAGCAATGATCGTTAACGAATCTGGCGATCAAAAAACTTTCCCGACGCTACTTCGAGGACCGGAGAGAACTCTTTAAGATCGCTTCTTAGTTACGAAACAAGTTTCCCCTACAAAAAAGGGAATCGTCCTTCCTTTGTTTCAATCCTGGAGCTTGGTCTCCTTTTGGAGAAAGGAAACGAAAATATCTCAATCTAAAGATGAATTACTGAATCTCGTGGAATGGGATTTGTGAGGGGAAATTGGTATTTTGCTTCGATTTTTCGTCCAAAGAGAAATAAGTCCGATAACTTCTTCTACTTCCCAAAAGACTTCCCTTTACAAGTGCCAGCATTAAAATAAACTCTGTGGAAAATTACTTCCGTATCAGCCGAATTATTGGACTCTTTAAGCGGATATTAATTAGCAAACGGATAGATGAAGCGGGCAACGTTCGGGAGCTAGAGATGTAACTGTGCACATTAAACTTTACGCAAACAAGGCGAAAATCGATAAATCCACGGAAGTAATTTGCTGTAATAATACCCAAACACAGCTTACCATCCTTTTCTACTCCGCAGTATTTTGAAGTTGATTTAAGAAAGAATTATAAAGGAAATTATTGGGTCCCAAATAGTTCTGCGTATGAATTTTGGCCAGATTAAATGGAGCACGAGCCATATTCATTGGCAAATAACAGTACATATTATTCCCAAATACTGGGGACTACCAGTATTGAGATAAAATGTAATAAATTACAAACTGGGTTTGTGTTTGTTTATAGTTTATGGTTTAAATCAAATGGAAAGTATGAAGTAATGGCTGAAATTGATTTATCCTTGTCACAATATATCAGATTGATAATTCAAACCAAAATATTCGGCACGTAATTTAGAAACGCAAACTCAAATTCGGCCATGCAAGGCTACCAACTGAACTTTTCATTGAGGTATTTTTGAGTCTAAAATGGACAGGAGTTGGGGCATTTATATCTGGGCAAAAATTAATTAAATGTTCAACATGGCTGGAGTTTATTTGAGATGGCTGTAACATAAAATGCTATACGACACTATCTGAAGAAGAGGCAAGCTGAATAAGTAAAATGAATTAATATCGATCTATTGCATTTTTGAGAATTTTCTGAGGCCATTCACATTACAAGTTATTACCGTCACATAAGATATTCATGTTAAAATGTTTTTTGAATCGATCAAATGGAACCAAGATATATCATTTTAGGAGATTCCTTTGACAATTAAGAAATTGCTAGGAATATTTCATCTATTCAGATATTAAATACACTGCAGAATTTTTCACTATGTAGCAATCCATGGCGAGGAAAGTGCTCATACATTTATATTTTGGACAATATACGTCTATTTTTCATACTCCCATTTAGAATATCACATTTCTAAGAGGAGTTCATCAGATTTCATCATATGCTTTATGTAATCTTACAGAAACCTTCAGATATTTTTCCTAGATCTACCACATTTATCATAGATATCCAAATCTATCATATAATACAATATAAAACGTCTTTGTTGGGAAAAATTTAGACCAGAGATCCCTTATCATAATTTGGTAAAAATATCAGTATATATTATAAATAATAAGACTTTAAACTGGAATGCTCACGAATTATTAATAATTGTGATGAAAATAGAAGTAAAAGAAGTAAGAAAGAATGGTTTTATGGAGGAAAAAAAGCTGATTTTTTTATCATGGAAAAAAATGCTTCCGCAGGAAAACACCACAAAGAGAAGAGGGTGTGTAAAACAAGCGAAAGTTGTGAGTGAAATAAAGAGATACATTTCGTTATTAGATTTCACAAAGGATCGTAAAAATGTATTAAATAATAATAATTTATCCTAATCGTGCATCTCCGCAAGGTTTTCCATCGATTAGGAAATCACAGCTCCAGACTTAAGGGACAAACGAATCATGACGCAGATGGATACCTTCCAAATCATCATCTCGGTATCTCATCGAAACGGAATCGTTTTCACATTAATCCTTGTCCGAAACCTTACTTTATCCGGCAAAATGGAATAACGTTCCCAAAAAGATTCCTCTATGGAGGAATTCAAAAAGGAGATTCATATAAAGACAAAAAATATTACTCATACATTCAATCTTATTTCCTGCAGCCCACGCTGTATCTTTTTCTCGATTTTTAATTGAATCCTAAAGTCGTTCGAAACAGAAGAAATGGAGAGATGGAATGGCGGCAGATGGGTAATTTGATAATTGACGGCGCTGCCTTCGCTCCCCTTCCTAAAACCAGAGGCTCTTCATCTTTAACCCTTTTCAGCAGATTAACTGGTGGAATCCTTGCTTATGGGACGGAAAGGAGAGCCAAGGAATGGAAGGGGAAGGGAATGAGTAGGATCTTTAATCAGAGTCAGTGTTTTCTGGAAGAAAAAAAGAAGAATAACGCTCTTCTTCTTGTTTCCTCTCCGAGATGCCGGCGCTTTCCCTCTGACGTCAGAGAAATGATTTAGCCATCTTCCCACTCTTTTTTATTTATTTCCTAATATGTTGTCAGCGACAGTGACGGAAAACGCGCTGCTGAAGCTTAGGGCGAGGGTTACATTACATCCAAATCCAAAGCTTTGCTGATGATGTTGGTTGAAGGAAGATTCGTTTGATTAAGTAATTTATTATTTCATCCATGGCTGTTGCTTGCTGGGTCATGAGAACTGGGTTAATCGCCGTGGATAATTAAGTAAAAAAGGAAGAACTTCTTATAGAAAGGATTTTAAGTATAAAGTTTAATACGTTGCCTTATATATTTAAACTTCAGTAACTAGGTCTACTCACAACCCGATAAACTATAAATGCTCAAATTTTCTGAACAGATACTTATACCGGACAGCAATCTGAATTCATCCCCCTCCTATCCGTCTTTAAGAGATATTAAGCAAAACTGGTGAATAGACCAAAATTTAGGAAAATAGTAGCAAGTAGTAGTCGATATAGGAAAGAAATGTATGATTTATCGAATGGATTAAACCCACATTCAATCGGTGATCTTTTTCCCTGTCAATGATATTTTTTTAAATAGAAGCTAGAAGTATAATTCTATAGTGATCATAGTTATTATTAATGGAAAATATTGTATTTTAAATTTTGTAGTATCCTATTAATTCGAAGTACCCATCGCCGAGTATTGTAATGAATACGTTAACTTAAACTGACATAGCCTACAAAAAATCTAAATATATAATTATACCTTTTAGAATAGATAATACTGAAAATTTCTATCTGTAAATGGATTAAGGAATTAATATTTGAAAAATAAAATTTTGAAAGAAGTTTTTGAAGTTTAGCGAAATTCTTGACCGTAAGCAAAATCATTTCTTGTTGTTTAAATATTTATTAAAAAGTTAACTAAAATTTCAAGGCTTATTTACGGAGATGTTTAATTTTCAGTGGATTTGCCTTGATAGAGGAATGCAAGAAAATAAATTTCCGCTCGTTTGATTTCCATAAACTCAGTTAAATTAGAAATTCAACGAAAAGGTTTACTCATCCAGCTTCCGAATAAATCCTTGGACTGAAAGTAATATATGATTTTCATCCGATATGATGAAATGAAGTTTGGTTTCGCTGCTGAACCCTTTAGTCGTTCCATGTGTAAGGATATTCAGAGTTATTCACACTTAACTGATTATCGCTCGAAACTCTCCAAAATATGTTGATTTGTAGCACCTTTTAGCGGCTACGTTTTTACTAGGAAATCCTGTGACCTCAAGAAATTATCAAATTTACCTCCTATCCGATTAGAGATCCATAAGTTTAATGCTCATTTTCAACAGTTCTCATTATTCTAACATATAATTACAATATCAATTCCTTTGTTCACTTACAATTTCTATTTGTTGTTATTGATTATTGTTTATGGGTATTTTATTGTATAATATATAATCTATGCATTACAAAAAACTTCAAGGAAAAAGAATAGCAGCCGATATATCGCAATATTCGTTTATTATTTTTGTATTTAATTCAGATATAAGTCAATCGAGTCTTATCAATATTTCTTCAGCTTAAACTGTTCATTTTTAGGCTTAAATCATTCTATGGAGAAAGATAAGGTTGAGCATCACAATAGTGAGCCGTGTTTGTATGCTCTGCTGCCGATGCAAACATGTTTATTAAAACATGATTAGCAATATAAGCGAAGATAAAAACATCTCTCTTTCCATCCTGAAAACTCAAATGGAGCGTTTAAAAGATCTCTCTCTAGGGGTTTACTAAAAGCGTCACACAAACTGACACGACAGACCATTCTTTGGATTACATTATTCACCATCCTGAATTTTTCCGTAAAACGCAATCAGCGCATCGTAGTCTGTCCATTAGGAATTTTGCCAATGAAATCAGTGCCATTAATTGTTCGTTGCTTTTTGCTGCGACGTCGAGTTCGGGCAGCGGAATTGGATAGGTGATATAAAGGCAGACTGTACGTATGTAGTGTACTTTCCTTATCTTACATTACGTAGTAACGAGCGTGCGATACCTTTAAAATTGTACTTTAAAGATCTAAATATGATGTATTTAATTTTCCATACCAGACTTAATTGAGAGAATACTTAAAACGTTATAACCAACAGTTTCTATTTTAACATTTCCTCTTTATGTTCTTTACAGTCAAACTTCTATTGAAGAGAAGTAATTTTTTTCTTTTTTACTGCTGTGAGGTAAAGGTAACTTTAAATACTACTCACAAATAAACTAAGTAAATAATACATAAAAAGAGAATAGGTCAGCTGTTGATAATTCAGACCGGCTTCAGAGTTTGATAGTCAAATCAAAGAATAAGCAAACAAAAATCTATTCATAGCTCGAAAGGAGCATCGGTCAAATCATTAGTTTAATTAATATTATATTGAAACCTTATATTCTGACGGTTGGAATTAAGGTTAAACAGCTCATGAAGGAGAGATCTTCTCAATATCGTTGCCTACTTTGTTACTAGGGAAACAATCTCTCACGACTGTAAAAGTTACCTAAGTTTTGCACGAAAGTAAACGAGATTAATATAATGTTTTTTCGAACCTCAAGGAGCTAGTAAAGAAATTAAATTCGTAACTCAAGCAGTTTTAATGAGATGCTATTGCGAGTGTTTTTACTCCTGTATCCCCTTAAAGTCGCGAGCCCTTTTCTGGGTCGTTTCGTAATTTTTAGGCACTTGTCTTAAGTTCAATTACTGCTAATGAAAACTTTCGTGAATTAAAAAAAGATAACTCCGAATGCTTTCATTTCATTTTTTTCTAAACCAGACCTTTTCCTTGCGTCTTAGCCTTTATATAACCTACTTCTCTATTCTGGGGGCATAACGTTTATGAATCGAAAAAATTTTTTTTCTCTTACTCCTTCATACGGAAAAAAGTAACTGCAAAGTGATTTCTGAGTCCCTGAGGGAGAGCTTGGAAGAGAAGACCTGTTTTCTACAAGAAAAAAAGAAATCCTACTACCCTTTTCCCAAGCCGCCTATCACACATTTAACTTTCTTCCTTGCTTTTTCCAACTTCGTCCAACAAAAAAGAAAAGGATAATACTGGGCCGCGCAAGCACTCCTTGCCTTGCCTCTATCAAGGATCTCCGTCGTGGAACGCAGAAGTCGGGAAGTAATTTTTGATCCAATTACACCAATAAATGTAATTACGCTCGTTACTTAGATTAACTTCCAATTATTTCCGAGTCGGATTTCTCGGAAATTCGTGCGTGACCCAGAAAGCGATCGACGCGTTAGGGAAAATTAATGCTCGCCCATTTCTCAGATGTGAAGCGATTTTTAATAAAAGAAATTACATGGGAAGGGAATACCTATCTCATGAGGATAGATTAGATGGAACGCATTTTCGTGGGACTATTCGTGGGACTCTATTCATTGCGGGCGGAAAGGTGGAGATCCGTATTAACAAAAAGAACGTATAACTGTTTAAAAAAGGTATAATTGCTGATCTTGTTGAAGGTGCGGCGCAGTGCATGTAAAAAAACCCTGAGATTCACTTTCTTTTTTCGGCAGACATCCTGAAGTCTGATGGAACACTTTCTTTTTCAAATTGAAATACCGATCACAAAAATTCCCACTCAGATGAAGAAGATAGATATTGGGAAATAAATTTTTGTCGTCATTTAATTCATTATAGCTTATCTCACGTTATTATAAATTAAGTTTTATTATATCTGAAATTATATGTATCGAAAAATCTTGCGCTGTTTTATAGTAATGTAACTGACAAATGTGAAGGTTATGTGTTCTCGATTGAATATTATGACGACTGAATATTACATTGATTCAATTTATCGTATTATACTATTGTGAAATAATAACTCTGTTGTGGATTTCTTAACGCTGCCACCACATTTACTCTAAATGCGGCGGTAAACCAGTAAATAAGAAATAAATAGATTGGTAGCGGGGTGGTACCAATAATAATAGTAATTAATTTCGTTCCTAACCCATTTCCGGCCAAAGTTGTGAAAACGCAACATTATCGTTGAATGTAAAATTGTTATCTCAGACAAATTTTCGATTATTTTTGCTGTTCATCATGTAGTAAAAGTTTGTATTAATTTTTAATGCAGAAATATCACCATTAACAATTATTGTTTTTCGGTAATATAGTTTAAATTTTTCCAATTTTCTGTTTCGCGAGTCTACCGGAAGGTAAATTTTTACTACACGATTAAAATTTGCTGTGCGTTATTTATCGATATCTCTTATAAAAATATTATCTATTAAATATCTTTTCTAATTTATTTCTAAAGGAAAGCACTTTTTTCCCTCTTGTTTCAAGACTTACGACTAGTTACGAAAGATTGATTATTGTTTATGGGTATTTTATTGTATAATATATAATCTATGCATTACAAAAAACTTCAAGGAAAAAGAAGAGCAGCCGATATATCGCAATATTCGTTTATTATTTTTGTATTTAANTCTTCTTATATAACACGTCAGTGTAACATTACAAAAGAAAAAACGGTACACTTAAACATTAATAAAAAATTAATATTAAAAAATAATGAACGATATTTAACACGATTAACCATATTGATGACTCGTTTTATTTTCATTTTTTACATAACACTTATCTCCTTGCTTTACAGTTTCATTCGATTTCACTAAATGATGCTAATGATATTTATCATTTCCATAAGTATCTGCGAAATTTCAAGCATTCGACATTAGAGATATTTAAAAAAATTATCTCAACGGCCAATTGTACGCAAACTTCAAAACAAACACGTTATGATAATGATACAAGAATGCGATGTCGACTTGACATTTTCCGGCATAATTGCAACATTAAACTTCAACTGTAGATAAAACGTTTTCAATGGAGAAATTACTCGATGGCGCCATGTAGTGACATAATACCGGCTAAAGATGTGCTTAAAAACGTTCTGCAGCTCGATATACTCTCTGACAATTCCCTCGTATATAAAACAGCATAAATATGCACTTCAGCGCCCTTTTTCGCAAGCAATTAAATCCCTCCAATTTTTCGACCGTTTAAATGAATGACGACATAATTTTCGCGATATCGAGTACAAAGGGTATTTCTCGCTTGAAATAGTTTTCCTGGGAGAAAAATGAATGACGAACTAAAATTATCTTTTGAAATTAGCGGAAGAAGGCCGATAGAGCGGTGAGCGACGCCGTTATTTTGAGCCTTTGAAACTGCATAGGTCGGGACAGCCTTTAATGGGTATCCAGGTATCATAAAACGGGCGAGGTTAATGCATTCCCTAGAGAAATATTACGCCAACTAGCCCGCTTCCGGTTGGTTTAACATAAAGAACGCGCAAAAAACATAGAGGTGAATGCGTCTCTACTTCGCGGTCAACATGTAGAAGCGAAACGAGTAGTAAACGACAGGTTCACTGCAACTCCCAAAAAGTTTCCTACTTGGCAAGCCTGACTCTCTACTGTAAAAATATATATATCCATATGAATGCAATTGTTCTCTTTAATTTCCATTTTTGTTTCTCATGGGCTAAATGGTTAACTTTCCACAGCAGGTTGTGGAGGTAACTCTAGCTATTCTACATTCAAACGGACAGCAGAAGCCGACGGTCTGAATCTGTTAATACCGTTGAAATTCTATCCACTCAGCTTCGTTCCCAAAGGGATCATGTCCTAGGTTGCGAGGTGCAGAAATCGGAGTATGTACTTCGGTAAAACAGAGGGGTGATAGCACATCCGTTCATTATAGATCCGAGGCAGAGCGGCAACGATTCCAAAGTGAGAAATTTTCGATATATTCATGAGGAAATGGCAATGACCTTAGATGCGGAAATGGCTTTCAGGCAATTATAATTCCGTCAAAATTAGAAGAGGAAAGATGATGCAGGTTGAAAATCCACTGTGAATAGGAACGTGATGGCTCGAAAGCTATTTTATTATTGTTACGAAACGCTGAACTCTCTTTTCTTTTATCAGGAAATGTATAAAAGTTCTGATTTTCATTATACGTAAACCTTTTCGTAACCTTTTCCCGTAGTGTAACAATGGACGATTTATTAGACACTAATTATTACCTTAATCATCCTATATACTGCAGTACTTCCAAAAGAGAACGGCTTTTATGTCGGTCACGTAAATTCTAAGAAACTTACAGCTTAAAATTTCAAGCTATTTTTCAATCTTAATTGATTAGTGTTCTGACCTAGTCACATAGTATGACCTATAATAAAATAATGCTTTTCTTTGCTTACATATATTCTTTCTGAGAAATATTATATAACGACATTTTAGCAACCAAAGTACTTTGCTTTAATGTTATCAAATAATGCTTATTTTCTAACAAAAATACGCATCTTGTCTTTCAATTTCGAAATAAGGTAATGTCAATTAGCAAGAAATGAAGAATAGTACGAATTATTCCTAAAATAATGGTTTTAACATTGTTTGATTATTTACAGATGCATTGTAGATTTCACTCTTTTATGGTAAGAACCGCATTATCGTCTTAACAGTCGCTGTATAAAAGTTTACATCATACGTTGAAATGGAATCTTATTCTTGAGGCTTTCGTTCAACTGATGCCTGCCGTTACTTTGGAGGATAAAGTATAAACGAATAAAAACTTAAATCGAGAAAATAAGAGTGAAAAGAATTGACTCGTGTTCTTAGTGACCCTATTTCACAAGGAGAGTACTCTGAAATGTAAACATCTTAAAACGAAAAACCCAATTGATATTTCAGGTTGTCGAATTATGTAAGAATAGAATTACAAAATCGTTCGTGTTTGTACTAATCCTGACCTTATGAATGTCAACACAAAACAGTCGACTCAAAGACACTCTTGGAGTCTCTCGTCGTCCTTAATAAAATAGAAAGGTGTTTTCAAAACGTTCAATTTGAAGAATCTTGAAGAACGGATATTTACCAGCCCTTAAGTAGGAAAAAATAATCGGTATGTTCTAAAAATACTAATAAAAGTTTGAATAAAATTGTGGGTAAGAAAAATCAGTCTTGGCGTAAACTTCAATTATCCACGTAGATGTAACTGACTGAATGGTTTAGGCTCCGCGCTCAACGACCTGTAATTAACCAAAAAACGTGAACCTTAATTTTTAGAGAAAATTCTACAAATATTCGGTTGTGGATGAGATTTATAGTGTGACTGCGATTATATAGCCTCGATAACTTTCTCGAGAAGGTACTGACAACTACCTCCCTAACTTTCTTTCAGTAATCTCTCAGCATCTGCCTGCTCCAGCTCCTTCCGAACTCCTGCAAAATTTCCTGTCTCATCTCAATTAGTATCGGATCCATCAGTACCTTCCGTAGGAACTCCGTATTGCACTCTTCGGAGTCGAACGGCCAATGGTTGTGCGCGAAACGGCGGTCAGCTTTGGCGGCATCGCGTCGCCCGTGGGACACAACGAGGGGAGGCTTCGAGACCGCACCCGCACCCCGTCGCACCTGTGAACCGCCGCTGCTCCCGACACTTCCGCCTCTGGACCGCGACGTCCTCGGGCCGCGCGTGGATCCTCCACCGGACACTCCACCACTCCGCCTCCTCCTCCTCCATCGGAAAACGCCCCCCCTTCCATCGTCACCGCCTCCTCCGCCGGTGTCCTCCACCCAAGCGCTCAACACTGTCTCTATGAAGGTGAACAGCTGCTGGACGTTGGGTTGGAGGCGGTCGTCGCCGGAGGCAAGGGGCGATGGCTCCGAGACTTCCACCACTTCCTCTTCGGGGAACGAGTACGTTGGCCTTCCACCCCATGCAGAAGAGGATGGAGGGCCGGGTCCTCGAGTGGCTACGGGAGCGACGGTGCCTCTTCCGTCACTCCCGCCGTTGCCTCCAGCGTACACGAAGCTGTCGCCGAAGTGAACCGTCTTGTTCCTCCGCCTCCTCGCGGCCCTCGCGGCCCCGCAGGAGGGCAACGTGGCGGACTTTTCCACCATTGCGTATGTGATGGTCCCCTCCCCCTCGTGTTTGTTAAGTCGGGCCAGAATAATGCCGAGAGGTTTGTAGGCGCTTTGTAAAAGAAAGTGTTTCCGAGCGGATCTATTATATTAGATCGCGTTAGAGTAACCCTGTGAGACAGAAGTATTGAGAAGCGGCATAGTGCTAAAAGTAAACATGTCATCGAAAATTTGATCGCCACTAAAAACAACGTGAAGCTATTATTTCATCGACGCCAAAACGTTACGGGGTCTAAAAACTTCCAAAACAAAACAAAGTTCATTTCACTCCTACGGCTCCGCAACGAAGGGACGTCTTTTATGGAAGGAATGAATTTCGGAGAAAGCCACTTTCATCCTTATTATCATGAGTGATTTTGTCGTCCGAGAAAGTTCAATTTCACGACAGTACAAAATATCGTAAGGTATTAGGAAAAATAGACGCGGTTGAAAAGTTTATCACGGGTTTATTTCGAATTGGTAACGATCACAGAAGTGCTTTATTTTTGTTTTCGCCTCTGTCGCGATGCTTTCTAGGTCCTTTTGGTTAGACGGTTTTGTCGCTACTAAGCCTCCAAAAATATTCTCCATAAACGCGCTTCAAATGCTATGCTTTTCCCGTCTTTCGCGAGAGATACGGCTAGATAATTCGGTTGTAAAAAATGCCAACGTTTCGACTACCTTTAGTCTATCCGCGCTCGATCACAGGTAGAAAATTATTTGCCGTAGCGATACCGTTTGCGGGTCTACACAAATTTTCGGGGCGTCGAAAGGCGCGAGGAACACGGGAAATACTTATTTATATTATTGCTTCTCTCGTTAAACGGCACGTACTTCGCTATCCTCTGCGATATTGTCATGGCCCGACTTAATCCCTCCTTATCTATTCCCCAGGAAAACAAAGGGGATCCATGCACACCAGAAAGGGAACGGACAGCCGCTCCGATATCAGAATAAACAACTGCGATCCTCACAAAAAGGAAAAAAACACACGTCAAAAGATAAACGAGGAATGGTAATAGAAACACCACCGCGTATTTTACACGGGTGACGAAAAGAAATTTATTTTCACAGCCACTTGATTCTTTCCATCCAGCATCCTCCGTTCGGAAAATGATCCTGAAGTAGTAAAATCGCCTCGGAATAAATAAAACACGGCACAAGTTCTTTCTTCCACTTGAGGCAAAAGAAACAACACGTTAGCTTTCTTTATAACTTCGGGGCACTGTTACGATGTTTTTCCCGCGGAGAAGCGAAAATTTCCCATTAGAAAAAAAGCTTTCGCGAAGAACCTCTTTATCGTGTCGTCCTCCCGACGCCTCCGCTCGCAAGGCGGGATGCACTATATATGACTGTTCTCGGCCGATCCATCGAGCAGTAAGGCCACTGCGACGCCCTACAGCGGCCTTTCCATAAACCATTCTCCCCTCCACTGATTTTCGCAGCCCAGGGCACGGCGACGCCGCGGCGCCGTGACGTCAGATTCCCGCCTAGGGGGCTCCAGCATCGCGTTCCTCCCCCTACTCCCAACCCTTTTTGTCCATCACTTACCCCCTCATCCCTTCCACCTGAATTATACGAGATTCCAATTTCTATTGTTTCTCGATGGTAATCTCGTGAAATAATTCCGTAATTACGCGTTTAGGTAAGAGGTTAAGAACTACATAACGAGTTCATGTATTTTGGAGTCCTTCCGTGGATTATCTCCTTATTAGCCAACATTAATGCCATTGGTGGTTATAATTGCGTGGAATGGGTTGGATTCAGGAACATCTTGCATTCCCCGTGAGCCTTATGATTTGAAATTGATCCTCGCTATGCATGCTGGGAACACGTCATTGTCATTTAAATTCCAGCTGAAGAGAATACAGAATAAATTAACGGAAAAAAGAAACCTTTTATGGTCGATAAAGGTAAACATTTAGGTATAAAAGGAATTTTACTGTGAGTTTGAGTTTTATAATCAGTTTAGTTATTCTTTCACATAATCAGATTCAGTTGTCCTTTGCAGTTTTCTTTTCAATTTTTCTACCTATTATTATACCCATTGACCATAATCATCGTATTAAGTAGAGCAATGCCATCTAGTTTATAACCAATCAGTAGTGTTTGATATATTGATAACGATGATAATAATAATGTAAATCGTGGAAATACGTGAGCTCCTACTACTTTAATATCAACATCCAAAGAAAGGCGCTCGTTTCAAACTTCGGTTTAAGTTAGATTAAGGAGCCCGGAAAAAGTTTTTAAAACCTATTATTTATTCCTAGTTATTATTAATCTAGCATTTCCTCCTGGATACGTTTACCCCACCAATTTCGACTTAGAATTTTTTATTCCTTAGCGTCTCCCGCATACAATTACTCCGCGTTTTCATTGATTATCAATTACCGCAAAGGCGAATTAATATTGATCGAGAGTCTTGGGCTTTCTAAAGACAAATTGTAGAGTAGTAATGGTTTAAGGAGATACTTTTATTATAAAGAACAGAATTAAAATATTCCAGTGACAATAAATTCATGTAAGCGATGATAGACAGAACATTCTTACATTTTTGCTCACTTTAAAAACGGGTAAGGAGGTCAGATTCTAGTTTTTGCTCATAGACGATAGTGAAACAATAAATTCCACACAAAGCGTTTTCTGCAGATAATCACGCCTTCTGACTCCAAATTTTTGCAGTATTCACTAGTTATCATGTGTTCCAAGAAAGTTTTCTGTTCATTCAACGACATAACTGTACACAGTAAGTTATTCCAATTCTCCTAATCCTTATAACTGGTTTAGTATTTTCTCTCGGGCAGCGATTGATCCATTACGACTAAGGGAGCAATCCAATCATTAACCCTGTTTTCGCTGAATGAAAAAGAATTTCTCACTTTCACAAACATTTTTATACCTCCTCGCCCTTTCTCACCATTAAAACCCAGGATTATGACGATGTGGTTTTTAGACATCACTTTAGCAAGAACAAAGCTGTTTGTTTGTTGCCACATAATTCTGCTTCATCGCCCATTCCTCCCACGAGCTTATTTATCCTTCCTCAACCATTCTTTTTCTACTTTTCTTTCCATTTTGCTTGATTTCACCTTTTGGGCCATTCTTTTCAATTTCCTACCCTAGCTATTCTTCTTACCAACATTCCCATTTTCTTTTCCCTTCTTTCTTTCTTCCCCTTTCTCACTTTTTATGGCTGTTCCTTCTCGTATAGTATCCTTTGGAACCTCCTTCGCCACTGCTTTTCGACAAGCTCAGGTGCGTATTTCATTTCCCCTTTTCCGAGATTTCCCACGAAAGAGATGCCCGACGAATGCGACTAGTAATGCCATTCAGGGCTTTTTTCTATTTACATAAACAGCGCTGTCGTCAAGAGGCAAAGGTCTACGTATCGTACTCGCATCGAAGTAAGATTTTTATTTGTCGAAGTTAAATTGAAGAGGGAATTTTTACAAGGAGTTCCCGAGGGTACGATTTAAAACTGTTTATAGGAAAAAGAGAATTTAATCGCTGCGCGACCGGGAAATTCTCTTCAGTCGCAAACCTCTCTCTTAAGAGCGAAAATAAAACTAAAATTTAAGATTCTGTTCGTAATTTTTCTCATTCGAATTCCTTTTATTGTCCTCGTCAGATTTATTCTTTGGTGGAGTGGTCGCCTGCCTTTCTCTCATAAGCTATACTTCACATTTCTTATTTTTAGTGATTTTCTTTTTTTTAATCTCCCAGCATTTTGCCTTATTTTTAACTCCAATTATTCTAATGAAACAACTTCCTTGCGTAACTTGCGTAAAGGAACTTATCATTCGATATTATTAACCAGCATTTCAAGTTTTATTACGATTATTATTTGAGGAAAATTAAGGGTAAATCCAGGCTAGTATTTCTTTAACCTTAATAACGGTATTATTATCTTTGAAATTATAATCAATAAGATCTGCGCTATTTCTTATCTTATTTTAATAACTGTGCAATTAATCATTGTAATACCTTCAGTTTTACATATTTGAAATTATATCTTATCCACCAATTATATTATATCCATCTTTTTGTTAATTCAAACATTACACAAATCAGGAATACAAAAATAGTTCGAAACATTCACCATGAAATTTCTTATGAAAATATTAATTTTCCTTCCCCCTTCTGTAAAGATATAGATTACATAAAACATTTACGTTGAGTATCTAATAAATGTATAAATAAATGCATAATTTGGATTCTGTTTTGCTTCTTGATATGTCTACGTGATGTTAACTATGACGCTATCTATATTACAAGAGCGGTATCTAATTAAAAACAATCGTGAAAATACATAGGCGTTATCCCAACATGGATGCATGTGGTCAGGTTTTTTCTTGAATAAGCGGCGTCGAAACTGTCATTAACGTGTGTGGCGATTCTCTAAACAGATTTTTAGGTTAAGTAAGTTTATTCTATTTCTAAGACTGAACCACTTTCATTCTAAATCATTATCTAAGAATCTGGTCGTTTCAAGATACTTTCTTGATCCAATACTCGAAAAAATATTGTTATTAAGGTCATAATTCAATTTGATTGATGTTGATTTATTCCATAATATCATTTGTAACCAAGTCGAGTTTTCAGTCCATTTTAAAGGCTGAATTTTACAGATTGACTTTTATGGAGATACTACTGTTCAGGGGAAAATTCAGGTATAATATGGCTTGATCTTTTATTTAGAAAAATTCTAATATATGAATACATATTTACAGATCAAAACAGCGAATTTTAATGATGATTTACGCGTAACTGTATCCATCAAAACGCAAGCCCTGTCAAAAACTAGCAGACGAATAATGACCATGCTAAAATTAAATTATTTCTTTAGTCCTTCCTGCTTCA
This sequence comes from Ladona fulva, assembly GCA_000376725.2. Lineage (NCBI taxonomy): Eukaryota > Metazoa > Arthropoda > Insecta > Odonata > Libellulidae > Ladona > Ladona fulva. The sequence continues at coordinate 71,243 of KZ308759.1, read as the reverse complement.
TCTGGATTAGTTGAAATAGAACTTTTTATTAAAGAAAAGTAGAAAGCAACAACTCAAAAGATAGTCCTAAATAGAATTTGTGTACTTTATATCAAACAATGCAATTGACTTAATTAAGTTCTCTGTATGCATATATGTATATATATACTCCAAAGAAACTAAATTTTAGCACTTTTGATAAATTTCTCTTTCTATAAAAAGTATCTTTTGATACATTTCTTTTTCTTTAAAAAGTATCTGTATCTGTCCCGATCTATGCTCGTTTTTGTATCTTCTACCTCCTATATTTTGTACCTCCTATCTTTCTCCTTCCCTTCCCTTCGCTGTCACTTTCACTTCTTTATCCACTTCGGATATCAAACCAGTCCAATAATCTTATTTCCTTATCTTTCACCGCTCCCCTCTCTTCATCTTCTCAAACCGTCCTCTTCCACCTGATACTGCTCTTTCGGGTTTAACGGCTCTTAAGGGAATCTTTTTTTTATTTCCCTCGTTTTTTTACGTCACTTGCTCATTTGGACAACTTCTTCCATCCCCTACTTCTCTTAGGGGTCCAACGTAACGGCGAATTTAGCTTTTCTTTTTCTTTTAACCACCGTTTTATTACCTTTAATAACCTGCCTCTCCATCGGCGAATGTAACTTTCTATGAATTCTTATACCCTTTAAAAAGTTCCTTTATTGCTCGAGCTTTCCGTTTGCTATCCGCAATTTCTCCGCGAAAGGGCGTAATTCTTGCGGCGACCTATATTTATTCATCTTTAATATGTCACATAAAAAGATTTCTGAGTCCAATTCCGTCGCAGCGAAAGAATGGAAAGGCAGCTTAAAATATGAGTTGTGGACAGAGTGCAAACTCAGAACTAAGACGTGAGAAAGACAAAGAGTATTGGAAACAAAAATCGAACCGAGAATATTCAAATAGTGAACCGAGAATATTCGATTCAAACGTGGAATATAAAGGATGGAATTATGAGTTCGTTGATTCCGCACCGAGAATCTGTGGTAGAATTAACGACACATGTTCATTATTTCCCTCATTATCGTGAAACTCCACCGCTAGTGATGCGTGTTTCAAAATCAGACGGCGGAATTGTCTCAATTTTTCTTTTAATATAATGTAAGGATTAAGGAAATAATTCAAAATTAATCTGAAACCTCACACACTAAACTTGCTCGAAGATTGGAACATAAGGGATGTTAACTTGCAGGTTTAATTTTAAAAGATAACATTTTAAAGACTGCAAAAAGGGGAGCATGAATTCATGTAATTAAACATAAATACATTGAAGATGAAAAAATGGGTGAGGAAAAATTTTTCATAAACATTCCACATCATTTATATAACGGGGAATATTTACGTTATTTTTTTGCTAAGAGCTTCCACAAAACGCCTGACCATATTAATTTAATAAAAAAATGGTCTCGTTAAAATTTAAATTTCCACCACTTTCAGTGGGAACAGTTACATATCTCGAATGGGAAAGTTTCTACGGCAATAACTGCGAATACGACCTGAGTGAGTGGAATTCTTTTGAATGTCTTCACACTTGATCTCCTGTCAATCGCATTTCCGAGTATTGTTGATTTTCAACAATCCACTGCGATAAAAATGTAGTATAAGCTTCTCTGGCTAGCAGTAAACTCACGATCAAAGTTTGAACTGTACCTCTATCATAGAATAAAGAACTCCTATTAAATTCGATTTGAATTTGTTATGGAATAAGGGTAGGTGGCACAAGTAAAAATTAACTACCATCAAAATGGAAGCTGCAATAACCTACGAGCAATTGACAGCGAACTCGGTTATATTAAAGAGGATGAGATTTCATTCGTTGAAAGATAAACTTCAAAAAGCTTCACAATTAATGGCACATCGATACTGACAACTAACAAGTTAAACTCGAAGAAGCTCTCATATGGAAACTGAAATTGTCAAACTAAACATAACGAAGTCTATCTCTGCTGGAATGTCAAACAAATGTGTCGGAAATTTCAGTGTTCTTTTTCTTTAATGAACGTGAATAAATCGAAATACAGATAATGACAGATTTGACCATTTTAGAGGAAGTTTTGATATTATCATCTAAAATAACAACTTCAACCCCACATTACGGGAAAATATACAGCAACCGCCCAAACGAGTTTAATATCTAATATCCAACGAAGCGCGCAGTAACTTATGGGAACAGGCAAAAATTAGACGCGGTTTTCCGATATAGGTTTTATTTAATTTTTTTGGCCTGGAATGTTACCTTACGTCCTGGTTTGAGTTAGATTTTGTAGCTGTTAAGTGGGTCAGGTACACATGTTTCATCTATATTTAGAAGGCAACACACACAACTCTCGGACTTGGTTCAAGCAAAACAAACGATGATCCGTTCCCGGACGCGCTTCCACACAAGTGACAAAAAGTAAAGAGATGAGCCGGAGGTTTCAAAGTAAACCTTTCGACTTAATGCATGTATTTATGAGGGTACCTGTGTATTCGGTATGAACGTGCACGGGTGTAAGAGAAATTTAAGCGAAAAAGGTAGTTACAGTTTTCGGTATTCGTTTAAAAACGTGCAATTTCGACGAGTTTGAAATCTCTCGGCATAGACATCTAAAATTTAAGGACGCTTTAATCTCTTCCTGGAAGCCAGTTGCTAAAATACGAAGCTCATACCTTCATTATTAATGATTGTTATTTCAGAAGATTTAAGATGAAAATCCATTCCACTAATGAGTGAAATGTACCATATATAATGTATGGTATAATATATAGTCTCCAGTATACTTGCAGTAAACGTTGTATTAATATACGTATCCTTTGTAACTATATTGGATGATAGGAAGTTCTCGTTTATAATTTTCTTGAAAAAGTAACTCGCTACACCTCAAAAATAGAAGACAAACTTAATATCGATTTCAATGAGACGAATTTTATGCATAAAAACGCTCACAAGTATATATAATTGTCTACAAATTACTACAGCCTATCACATTCAATGACTTACTAAATATTGTCTACATAGATTTTTCCTTAAAGATCATCTTCAAAATGTATGAAAATATTTAATTAAATTCTGTATAGCTATTTCTCACACCTGTTTATCCTTAACTTCTACATTTTTGAATTAAAGGTCCTTTTTAAAGATTACTGTTATGAAACTGTATCATTGTAGTTCTGTAATCACCATTGTGCAAATGTAGATACTTCACTCATAGAAATATAATTGTTCGATGAAGCAATAACTCCCATGAAATTTAATCGATATATTTTTATGAAAATAATGAAAATAATTTGCAACAATTGCCAAAATTTTACATTTTCATAGTGTAGTAACGATAAGATACTTAGGTTTATTTTAATTTTGAGGACTCTGAAAAGCATTCCAGTCCGTTCTATGTAGGTGGATAGAAAACCCATAAGATATATAAAAAATGGAAGGAGACATCAAGGACATGACTTTCAGGGGAGAAGATATGAATCGCAGATGGTTTATATGTTGGGGCCCTTATGACATGCTTTTAAAAGATAACGACGTAGCCAACGCAGTAAATTTCGGGTCCTATGTCACGGGAATTCACGGTGGATTAGGTTGCGCATGGCGAAGATAATGGTTTACACGCGCACACAACGTTTGCTCCGAATGAGAAACTCTAATGCATGGAGCATAAATCGCCACTTACAACATTATTCGCAATATTAGTCATGAATAAAGACGAGAAGAATAGGAACAGCGAGAATTACGACAGTGAGTCTGAAGGAGATAAAGATCTTTCCGTTCTACTAAAGGGGATGGAGATGACTTTGAATCAAATGTAAATATGTATACTGTTAGATCCTGAAAATATCGATAACATTCTGCAAAGAATTTCATTCATCATACCATCAAAAATTACAATAGATGATATAAAGTTTCGACGTTATTAGCGTAAAAGTATTAGTTCACGAAAATTACCAAATGTGATACCAGTCATTATCAGTCATTTTAATTGAAAACTCATTCAACGCTTAAAATCAGTATTTAACTGTCCAGCGATGCAATAAAATATAACGAATAATTAGAAAAATATTTTTGAAATTTATTCCTAGTTTTATATTGAATTCAAACATTGGCGATAAAAAATGAAACGATGAAAGATGTGCCGAGATTCGAACGACAACGGGGTAGTTAGCGTGCTAGCGCTCTTACCAAAACGTCCCGGGTTCGTGGCCCGGCTGATCGGATTTTTCCTATTAGGGAATGACTGTTTGTCCTCGAAATTAAAAATGTAAAATTGGTTATATTCGAAGCCTTCCTGTTTCCATTAAAGAAAGAAATAAATAAATACCACCCTTACTTTTGTTTATTTTCAACAAATTTTGGACGCTGTCAATAATTTTATTCAGAAATATTTCAACATCTGAAAAGTTAAGACGAAAGGAATCTTATCTACGATTAACAAAGTCAACTAATGATTTTGCAATACTTCGGAACTCTTTGCCGATTTAATGAAATTCATTCATAAAGAAACCCAAAAGGGAAGTCCTCGATGATAATATTACTAACAATAAATTTCAGAGAATTCAGACTACATGAGGCACTGTTTTCAAAACTTCAAACCAGTTTATATTTCTTCTATTTGAGGGAAATCATCAGCTGTATTTTGTTATAGATCCCCTACAAAAGCGAGAGGTTTTAAAAATAATATTCTGGTGAAAATAAAAGAGATGTAAAATGAATACAACTGGTCATAACCCTAAAATGGCGTCGCCAATAAAAGGAGGAGCGATAAACAGATAATAATGAAAAAAACGGTTCTGTAATTCCTTTCCTCTTCTCTTTTTACGCGAATATTTTTTTTTAATAGAGTTCTTGCTACTCTCGCCAAATTTACGCTACATTTTTGAGTGGCATTTTTCCGCCGAGGGCGAGTAAAGCATGACACGCACCGCGACCACTTCCCCATGAAAAGACTAAAATGAACGTCGAGTGGAAACATTTACGTGCGCCAAAGCGATAGCTTATCTAAAAAAAGCATCGTGTCACATAAGTGTGCAACTGTATCCACTCCCGGAAAAAGATATCTCCCTTAAATCTCTCAACTCTTCACAACTTGCCAAAGTTGGCGGAAGGACATATTTATCATTCTCGACACTTTTTAAGCTTGTATTTTCCTTGCTTTTTTTATGCGTGAACTGGCAAAGACCGTTTTGATACATTTTGGACGATTTGGAGACTCGTTAACGATGCCACAGCGCCACTTTATGGAGTGACTAATTGCATAAACAATTTAAATAGCAGTGCTCTCGAAGGAAGGATCGAGTAATTCGTTACGTTTTCAGATATACGAGTATATTCCCATAAAATATTATTGGAAGGAGCTTATACTATTTATTTGGAGGATTATTATTTTTCCGCATGATTTCCATCTGATACGTATTTTTCACTTCAGTCGTTGTGGACGATTTTCATGCTTATATTTCATCCAAAAACGAGAAGCAAATCAGAGGAATAAGTCAAAGCGAGATGTCGAACGTGAAGGCACAAACCTCACTAATTCCAGCTAAATACTGAATGCTCATGATAAAATATTGCTAAATCTTGGAGCGTGTTTCCTCTGTAATTCCTGCTGTAAATTTCAAGTTCATTAAGTACAGTCTCGGTAAATTCTAAAAAGAAGTCCAGATTTATGCTCTCTGTAACCAATTTTGAATCAAAATAAAATTAATTGCATTTTAAAAACTAATTGTAAATAAACTTGCGTTCCTTCAATTTTCTTTTTCATGCCAGCATCTCCGAATTTCCAATGAAATTCTATTAAATTTGTCTGAAATTTCACCCAAAATGTTCTCTGTTTGTTCCCTTATCGATCAATAATCATGTGAAGAGGAGATTTCCCAAAAAGAAATGCAGAAAAAGCGAATAAGCTTTCTGAATATATGATTCGTTTCTCCTCCATTCATGTGACCAAAATTTGAATTTTACATCCTTCATCGTTGCAATTAGTCGAAGCTCTTAAGCTGCACGCTAACAACCATTGAAATCCCTCGTAATCTCTCTATTTCCTTTGAAATCCTTAACTTCAAACTTTACCACACGTTGCCCACCGGAAAACGTTGTCTCTTTCTTAACCCGGTTTAATTAGCGCATCCTCAACTCGTTTTGCGTGAGCTTATGAAACGGAAAACCTTTTATTTACCCTTTTCTCCTCTTCATTAGTTCATTGCCATTTCAGCTATTAATTACTGAAAATACATCCTTTATTACTTCAATCTTCATTTGCTCGAATATTTTATCCCGTATTCCAGTTTTTGCTTTTGACTAAACGATGGGTATGACTCCTTTCGTAAATCCTTACTTTTCTCCAGAATCTGTCCTTCAGTTTCACTAATAACTTGATCACAAATAAAAGTTTCAACCGAAGTCTCTATAGTGTATATATCAGCAATTGTTTACATTTAATTAGATATTCGCGACTGTTTACGGCTTCATTTAATAGTTCGAATACAACCATTCTTGAAATGTTAACAGAATTAGATAAAAAAAAATTGCAATTGGTCCTGGTGATTATACTGATTTATTTAGATTCAGTGAATTTTTTGGATACCTCTCGCATGATGGTATGCTAAATAATCTTCATAAAAACTACCGAACGCGTCAAGTAATCTTAAATTCTGTCATAACTCTGTCGAATACGTTTCCTAATGAATCGATTAAATTTCTCTCAAAAACGAATGTGAATGTGTCTATCTTGGGTTATTGTTTTGTTCTTTCGTTTTCAAGAAGTTTTCTTCTAAATAACGTTGGTGTTATCAAAATTGGAGCCTATTCCTTCTTTCGATTTACTCATATTATGGTTCAAATGGTACTTTAATTGCATCTTAATCGGATCTAATTAGCATCCCAATAGTAGAAGCCGACTTATTGTAAATTTCTTCATTTACTTTTACCTTCTTTACTTACTCCTTCACCGAAAACTTAATTACTCTTATACTTTGGGTGTCCTCGTCTTCATTTGACCTTTACATCGTCTTGCTGCGCCATCATAAGCGTGGAATAAGCCTGTCACTTCCGTCCCTTTCCAGTCACAATGTCCTGTTCAGAGCGTTCATTTAACTCCCGACCGGTGTTTCCTCACTAATAAGAAAATTTATTTGACCCATAATCTCCCTCTACCCTACCAACTTCTTCCTTCTCCGGTCGAATAGACCTTAGATTTTTCAAACTTTTCCCCTTTCTTTCCCGTCTTTTTACCAATTCCATCTCTCCTCCACTTCGACATACTTCTTCTCGTAACATTCATTCCATTTATAGCAGGTTTTTGTTACAAACACAGCGACCTCTCCCCTCATTGGATTATCGAAGCAGTTGAGGGAGTTTCCGCTAGATGGCTCAAAGAACCGGACTCTTTAAATTTTGCCTTGGTTTTACAGAAAACTGTTTTACTAATTTAAGATGACGAACGAATGAATTTCTTCGCCGAAGAAAAGAATATGAATATTTTCATTATTTTTTGTCCCAATTTAGAACTAGTGTTGCTCTCGAATAAAACTTAATCGACCTACTGGTGCGCATCGAGAATCAACACTATTAAGTATACTTCATAGATAAGAAATCCTGAAATTAACGAATAAAACCCACCGTATATACTTAACGTGGATAACAGTTAAGAGTTTTGGTATAGAATTAAACACCTATAAGTTACTTAACAGTACGGACAGATATGACCGTATAAAGTAATTGGCCAGTAGATAGTAAAATTACTAGTCTCTATGATCAATAAGATGAGATGAGAATATTTATTGACAATGTGCGATCAAAGAATGGTTATCGAGAAAAACACCGTTGTTTTATCGATCAACTGACGAGGCCAAATGTCTTAGCAGGGTGTATGGATGTCATTTCACCACGTCTTTTAAACTTCATAGTGATATTTGTTCAATATTAACAACTGTCTATGGTCAAAATAGTCATCAAAAAATCTTAAAAGAGAATTAAAAACACAGTTTTCTAGAAACTGGGCCACCGCCTCTTTTTCCAAGTGTTCCCCGCTGCAGGAAATTGACAGAGATGAACGGTAATGAAGATAAGCATCACAAAGGACGGAGCGGAGAACAGAGGCGATGAATTGGATAGATTTCCCGTTGAATATATCCCTGTTATTTATTCCAACTGTGAGCTTTAACTTCTGCATTGTTTTGCTTAGTATTGAACGAGAAATATTTACTATCTTGGGTATGAAAGATCGAATATCTGTAGCATTTTCCTCAGTGTTTTTACATATTTGGCAGGTGAATTAACCTGTTTTATTTCATCTTTCATAGGGGTTTATCTAAGATACAGGAAAAGGAGTTAAAATTTGCATATAGAGGTGCACGCCTTCAAACCATAGATCAAACAGCTGTGAAAAATAGCGACATGACATGAAATTTAACAGCTTTTCCTATCTCTTGTTTGTTTATTTGAGAGGATTTCCTCATAACATCGCTTTGTGTGTCGGCTGCCTCGAAAAGAACCTCCGGCGGTGGTCAGTGCTACTGAGTGGGACGTCGATTGCTTGCTCACAAAACTATTTCTTTAATAGAGTGTAATACACGCGAAATGATAGTTAAGCGGTCAAAAACCTAACCACAAAGTAGGAGACATGAGTTCGAATCCCAGACATGTCGGTATTTTCACATCTATTTATTATAGAGGTTTATTAAGTTTTAATTCCCGCTGAATAGACGATAAGGGATTATATACATGGTGTATATACTTTTAAAGCCTATTTAATAATATATGTCACTCTTACATAACCTAATACGTAATACGTATATCTACACATCTTGTAAGTGATAAATCGAACACGTATGCACAACATTTAAGAAATTCTCATGAAAGTAAATAGATAACTTTATATTTAATGGGGGATATCTACTTTTATTATTAGAAATATCGAAGTAAAAAATGCTCCTACATCACTATCATTATATTATATTTTTATCCCTCCATACATTTTTAATACTCACTCCTTGTCTTCTCTATTCTCTAATCAGTTGATTTTCTCTCCTCTTTCCTTCATTTTACGTCATCGCGTGGAAAATACTAACCTTTCACGTCCCTTTTCCGTTCGAAACTCCTAATCTTTCTCGAACTTCCGCACACATCCAGCATTTCTCCCAGTATCATTCTCTCCGATTCCCATAACACCCCATCATTTTTCTACCTTTCATCACTTTCTTAGACTCCATTCCGCCACCTTTTTTCCCTCAAAGAACCTTTCCTTTCCTGACTCCGCTTTCTCCTTTCATTTTGCTTGCTTAGCAACCGACTATCAAAAGAGATGAAAAAACCGTCAGAGGGATTTCCTTCTTCTGTCCCTTCTTTCGACCTATTCTTGTGCTTCGCATCTTTGGCTCCTTTCTCTACCCTTGCAGAATATCCCATTAGAAGAAAAACTCTCTTATTTTTCACCGCGAGTCGGTTCAACAAATTATAAGTGGCGTGCGGTGGACGTTTTTGCTTTTTTTATCCTTCCGTCTCTACGCCTTTATCTTTTCCTCCTTTCTGTCACCCCTTTCTCCTTTTCTACCTCTTTCCCCGAGAGATCGAATGGAAGGGGCGAGCAAAAGCCCTGTTCTTTCGGGAGAGAATTCCTCGCGTCGCGTTATTCTTTTTCCTCCGCAGCCTCACTTCTTTTTCAACTTATATTTCTTTACCGTCGCGCTCCTGATCTAATTCCAATCCAAGGAATACGGGTGACCTATTAAAACTTCGAAGAGAAGGTCGCACTTCCGTCTCTTCGGTGGAGGAAATATCACAATGGAAATCGAGAGCTCCTTTGTTTCTATGCCCCTCGACAGCGGGGTCAAACGTTTTTGTTCCATTATCAGTCTAAGACTTGAGATAACTACTATAGGAAAAAAAATACATCATAACGTTAGTCACTCTTGGTGAAATCTAATTTGATCGCTGGTGAACAATTGCTTTTATTCAGAAGCTATAATGAAAAAGTGGCTCGTTGGGCTTAAGCGGCTAAATATGAAAAATAATCGACATTAATCATTCTCTCAATTAGATCGCCGCGTGAGTTATATCGATAACTATTTAGATGATGCAAATTGTTGAGCTGCCGCGCTACTTTCCGCAAGTAATCGTTCCTTTCTATCAGAATAAAAGCGACGGTGAAAATACACTTTTGTTATACTTGGAAGTCAATGAAAACTCCATCATTCACTAAAGGTATTCTATTCACCAATTTCTCCATGAGAAGAATATCAATACTGCCTTCCACTGATCAATTTTATAAGTGTGTATGACGCAAAGGTATAACAAATCATTATTTTCATAGATCATATAATCTCTTTAACACCTTAAATAATCGACAAAACTTCAGATGAGTGTTTTAATTAGTCTATCACGAGAAAGAGGGATTTTCCTCTCCATTTCTCCTCTATGGAGGTAGGATTAATTTTAGGTTGATGTAACTTTCTCCTTATATAAACTAATATTCTTCACTTCCCGATGGCTACGTCATTGCCCATAGAACTAATATAAAGACCTTGAAAGGTAGGTTTTACTTTGTATAGTACAATTAACTTGTAAGATAAAAGTATGAACCTAATTCTTATAATTTAATAGTTCAATAAACTGTAAAAGAAATCTAGTTTGTATTACGCTGCCTTAGTTACGCTATAAGCGGCATAGCTCAAATTTGATACAATTCTTTCGTTGGAACCAGAAATATTTTATTGACAATCTTTTTTATTCTAAATGTAAATATCTGAAAAGAAACTGAAATTACTTAATGCCGATGCTATCAGAAACACGAATCGCCTCGAATCGTTTTTAGAAATGTTCCCATTGCTTAGTTTATAGAAAAATAAAGTTTTGCAACATTAAATTATAGATGTGTACAGTAATATTGCTACGGCCCAATTTTAAATGCAGTCCAATTTTCGCGGGCAAAACCACATTTCTTTAAAATTTTCTCTTTCTCGCGGATTTGAAATTACATATGCATCGATCATTGGAAATGAGAAATGCAAATACGTGTGGAAATCAATCATGCATTTATTTACCGATGTTCTTAAAGCAAAGCTATTCAATGCTTCGAAAGAAATTTCAAAAATATGTCCAATGAATCTAGACTACGCGCTATCTCTCGTCGTTTTATCTTTTAAAATAGCTTAAAATTTCCAAATTACTTAATTGATGTTTAATTCCACAAGAATATAACAGAAACCTCCACCCTTTAATTTGATTTGAAAAAATGACCTTAATTCTAATAACACAACCAAGAGCTTGGGAAAAGCTGCGTAATTTTAGGAGCCCTCGGAATTTTCAAGCTAAACGTGACTAGGGTGACCCGATTCTCAAGAGATTGTAATCAAAGGTTACTCGATAATACAGTTGTGTGGAAAAAGGGAACGGAAATGAGATCGCGCCCTTGTTGCATTCAAAATGAAGACGAAAAGTATGCGGTAGCACTGTGTCGGATAATACTGTAAAAATAGGATGAATAGAAAATGTGTATATGTTATTGTCATGCCTTGTAAAAAATGCTAAGAAAAGGAGAAAAATGGCCTTATTCTTTACCGATCAGAAGATGGAGATAAAAGTTATCGTTGGGAGATACTCTTTCATGAGAAGGCAACATAAATATTTAGGCGATAAGCGAAACACTAAACGGATACTTTCATATTTTATGATTAACTTACTCTTTACAGTAAACGATTTTGAACAAGTAATTAAGACTTTTAGAATCACGAATCATAGAATAATCAGACCGTAAAACACTAAATTGGAAAGTAGGTAAAATCTTTATGGGTATGAATGTATTCGGACTATATGAAATCAAAAAAACATTGTATATTTATTTTAAATTAATGATAATATTTTAATTGTGTAATGATACAGTTTCATAATATTATTCATAACAAAAAAAATTACAAAGACGGACGTATGCGAGATATGTTTTTAATAAAATACCTCCGTCAAAACGTAAATTAACGAATCCGTAAAAAATGATTTTCTGACGATTAGTAAAATTTACAAATATTAGCGCACCTATTTGAAATGAACTATGCTTGAATATAATTTGAACCCTTGAACAAGAGAAGTCGAGTAATTACTTTTAAATCAGCTGCTAAATATTCATTTTGGCGAAATGTCTTTGAAGCAGTGGTGACTACGCAAGAGCATTACTGTATTATTTTCAAATTAAGTTCTCCACTTAATAAGTCATAAAAATTTAAAGACACGTTTCCTTATTATTTTATTTTAAATTTCAATTTCGAGGTAACAAACTCGGTTATTTTAATGTCATACAATAGCCCGTTTCCTTTCCGTTCATCTCATATTTCAAACGAAGTTATTCACCGGGCGAGGGAGTTTTACACCGGAATTGTTTGAGGTAAACTGCATTATATAAATATTGGGTTCTCCGGAGCACAAACCCAATTAGAGGAATTATTGATTCCGCCCGGGGCGAGCGCCGAATATGAAGTCCGGATACTCTACGGAAGGCAACGCCAGAGTTTGGAAAAGATAACCGCGATTATTTTGTGACTTCCCTTCGAGTCGATACCTCTTTGCATTCATATAATTCTCGATTCCACGGAGATAAAGAATTATGAAGTTATTCATTGTACAAAAAGCCTCCATCTCATCAAAATCTGAATATAGAAGAGCGGATTCCCACAGACGAAAGGCTTTGATGGAATTTTGGGTTCTCTTGAATATATATCATACATAAAGGTAAATCCTTAATATTGATGCTAGAATAGACAAGAATATCCACAAGAAAATGCGTGATTGGAAAATTTCAGGGAATGATAGGTAAAGGGTAACATATTATATATTAAATTTGATCAAGAATCGAACCGGAACCCTCCTGTCAACCACACCTATCGGGAGGACGAATAACCTTTAAACTACCACGTCAGAACAATGCTCATTTTTATAAGTGTGATTCGTAAGCTAATAGAGTGGTTTCTCAAACTAAATTATGCCAGTGCGAACCCCGGTTACGTTTGAGTTTTTTTCGCTCCCGCTTATCTTTCACTTGTATATATTCATAAGTCATACCTCTCCTAGATATCGGTAGTTAACGCAGGAAGTATCACTTTTATGCAACACGGTTTCGATTAAAATTTCAGAGTAGGTTCCTGCTACAAATCAAATAGATACGTACCCGACTTTAGAGACCACTTGGCCTTTGTCTATGTAAAAGTTGCATTTGAAAACTTGAATTAGGTAACCACATACGTTCATCATCACCTAATAGATCGCGAAATTTTCCATGCAGGAAAATATTTCTCTCGTTTTTTGTTAATTGTTTGTTTTCTCAAATTTTTTAATTAATTTTTTTCTCCCATTATTGCATTGGCCATCAAAAAGGATGGTATAAATAAATTACAGTTACAGTAATTACAGTTACAGTACAAAAACGAACCATCTTCATTAGCCGAAACTCGATTTTAGCAGGCGTCTCGCTGCCTTGAACATAAGGAACCCATTATAGTTAGTTGGTGGATGTCCCCTTTGTTACATCGTCAGCTCAATTCTTTGCCATGCGTACAGACGGAAGTGATAAGATATGTCGAGTGACTCTCAACTATATCCTAGCTATCATAGGTTCGATAGTAGAATACCCCAAAATTCATGAATTTTACCATAAGAATGCGTTGCGTATTTTTGGAAGTTAGATACTGCTATGCGTAAACGTATTTTAAGAGTAAACAATGGTAGTTGTGGAGCCCTTGAAAATGGAAGCTTTGTTTCCGAAATTCGCGTAGGGATGTTCCCAGAAATCGGTAATCTGGAGTTCCCCGTTTTTCTCTAAACGCGAGTTCCGCCTGCCGACATATGGCTTTCGGAGTGTTTTTAAACTTCTAGTTTGAGAAAGAAAAGCGACGTATGATCTGAACGCCTTTAGACGCCCCCTTCAGTTTAACTTCGACTTATCACCCGAAAGTAAAGAACGACTGCGAGCTCGGAGGCTTTCAGTGTTAGTTTAGCGATGGATGTCGCGCACATGTGCCGTAGGGAGTCAAAGAGGACGAAATTGAAAGCGGCAAATGGCGATATCTCTCGAGAACGAGAAACTCAAAGGGACAATAGCGTGAAATCGAATTGCAGCTAATGGAATCAGAGCATTATGAGTTTCACTGTATTTGAGAGCATGTGGATTAGTTTATTATGCGAGAATTCATGCAAACAAACAGAGTAAACACATTCATTGGCATGCCTAAGTAAAAGCCTTTCCATAAGATAAAATGCCTGTGGGGCTAAAAGTATCAACTCTTTATTAAATTCGGTTGTATTTTTATTAACATACACATGGTGATGATGGTGCTTTGGCTGCGCCACGAATTTCATTGTTTTTTTGCATTCGAAAACTTTGATCATGGCAGAAATTAATACAGAGCATTTCATGCACAGTACAGAAGCATTTCTCAAATGACGGCATCCACCATTGAATATTCATTTTATCTCAATAGGTGGAAGTCGTTTGGTGTGCTGAAATTCCTCTTTGACAGATTTCATGAGATTTATCCTGGAGTTTATGCGTCACTCATAGCATATCAGACATCTGGGAAGACTATGCCAATGTGCGAAGGCGTAACCTAATATTGATGGCTGTGATAAGACAATCGCATGAAAGTTGAAATGAAAAATCAATATGAATGCACGATGTTTGTATGAGAAAAGGTTCGATTAAAAGACATGAGCAGAATGAGTGAAACGACTCTGTATTAAAAGCTAATCACTTTTCAGACCCGAAAAGAGTTTCTTTGTTTGAATTTTCGTAATAAAATGGTAAATATTTATAGAGCCAACTTTCTAAGACACTTTTTACTGTATATAATATAGAATTATAAATCGATAAGTTATTCCACATATTAAAGTAACTCATGAAACATAAACGGTTAATTTCGCTGACGATGAAAAACAACGCTAGCAACTTTCTTCGAATACTCAGGGGCAGTAGACGAATAATGCTTTTAGGAAGCGTAAAAGAGCTGGCATAAGCCATCTTAAATATAGCACACATCAGCATCAGTTCCTTCAATCATCCACTTAGTCGAGCGGATCAACAATATGTCATCTTTTCAAGCATTTCGAGTAGACGCAAACACAACGCAATTATAAATTCACAGACTTCAGAGGGTCTTTACGGTGTATCATAAATTTGGGACGAAAATTAGAAGCCCTTCCGAGAGATCCTCATCGCCGCCTAGTCGTCGCGGGCACTTGAAGGCACAAGGGCCAGTCGTTTATCGCTCAAGACGAGGAGAGATGATTTACTTCCTCTCTCCGATGTTGTCCCTCTTCCCCCACTCTCTTCTCGCTTGGGGCAATCCACCTTTCTCCCTCTTCCCCCACTTGTGTGCGGAACCACACGACCATAAAGAATCAATGAATGCTCCTTGTAAAGTGGTATCCCCTCAACACATCCCTCTCAATTCTTTGCGCCTTTGCCTTTGAAAAAAAAGCATCCTTATGGTCAAGGTTGGTCTGGATGAAGTCCTTAGGCAAGTTTTCTTGATATCATGAAGGGAACAAGGGAATATTGTTCGCACACTAAAGCCTGGTGAAAGGAATGTGTTCCTTTCTTCAAGAATTGAGGCCTCAAGTAAATATTTCAAACCCTAAAGACTGAAAATATGAACAAAACTAATACAGAAACTAGAGTAAAACAAATATTCGATAATTTGAACTTTTAAGTGAACGAAATCAAACGAAACAAACCAACTCTTTCGTAAATAGCTCTACCCAACTTTAATTTGTAAAAAAGTTACAACCTCTGTTTCTTATATTATTTCTCAAGAAGCTTTAATTTATATTTTCCGTTATATGAATCTGTATGTAATGAACTGCTACTCAGCCATCTGTATGTAATACTGCTACCTCTTCCTTCATTATTCTCCCCGTGAATTCTGGGCATACGATTCTTTTCTTTTTTGTCTTCCTCTCAGATATTTATAACCTACAAAATCAGCATTAACATGTGCAATATGCTTTGATAAAAAAGCTGACTCATACTTATAATTCTCAACGCATCTGTATAGCTGTATAGAGATCACCAACACGGAATTGCATAAAATTATGATAACACTTTTAATAATTAACCTCTGATTGAAGAAGGATTAATAGCAATTGAAGAAAAATACCGCAGAGCTATTTTCAAGCACAAATTCTAATAAAATAATNAAAACAAATATTCGATAATTTGAACTTTTAAGTGAACGAAATCAAACGAAACAAACCAACTCTTTTAATAATTAACCTCTGATTGAAGAAGGATTAATAGCAATTGAAGAAAAATACCGCAGAGCTATTTTCAAGCACAAATTCTAATAAAATAATCAACTTATTTTTCGTACAAATAACATTCACAGGCAATGATGCGAGGATTTTCGTCGTATCGCGTAGAGATGATTGACAAAGGGATGTGCACCATATTAGCTAAGTTTTCGTTGGGTGGTGGAGACTAAATTTCAACACTGCGTCATAAAGATAGAAATGTTGCTAATTTATTATGGCTGCTCTTGATCGTTTTCCTAGTTTCCTTCCCTTTTCTGCCGTCCTCAGACTTTCTCCCTCTGATCTATATCGACTACTTCCTCTTTCACCAACTTCCGAACCGCTTCGATTCAAATATCTCTCAATATCCCCTTTATTCGATTTCAGGCGCAGCCACTATCCGTCCCTGGCGCCACCAGGCCCTACCTCCGTCACTCTGCATATCCCTTGTGAAAACCCGTTTGGATAAGGGCAAAGAAGGGATGGGAATAAAGGGAACCTTATCTCGTAGCTTTACTCGCCCCATACATTAACTTCATCTCCAAAACTTCGTATATCTTTTTGTCTGATGAATTTTCCTCATAACGATCGCGCGACGCTCTACAGAGGAATTTTCAATGAGAAATTACCTTACGATGCTCAATTTCAAACATTTTGAGGAGGAATTTATTCAGCCAAAATATTTATAAGTTTTTCCACTTTTAGAATTTCCCAAAGAGGAATACTGAACAAGAATTCTTAATTCTTCCGTCAAAATGTATACGAGTCGAAGTGAAATCGATCGAATTTTTTGCATATATTTGAGCTTCCAAATCATTTTGCTAACAGAGAAGTGGCTTTGGTGGTGGCTAGCAATTGAAAGTCTTTACGTAAATATAAACACATAAAAACGAGTACCATTCAAAAAGTACCCGAAATCAAGCTTGACTGCGTCTTATTCTTCTACTATAGGAAATAATCCGAATAATTTTAGAACTCACACATGGAGAATCGAAGAGAACCGGTGAACTAAAAGTAATAAATTACCAACATCACATGGAATATTTTTATCAATTATTTTCCACTCATACGGTTCTCCTATACTTGACATTTTTAAACCTGCCCATCTTTCGATCTCGTAAAAGCTTCAGTTTCTGAAAGTATAACATAAATTTCACTTGACAAATTATATTTTTTCATTTTATATTTCTTTTGGAATGTGATTTATTCCTCTGTATTTTTAAACTGAAAAATAATAATTGATAAATTAATAATTATTAATTATTATTAATGCCGTATGTATTGCGTAGATAATTCAGAGCTCTTATCAAAATTGAATAGAAAAGTATGCATTTACAATTTAAATTGAAATTCCAAATCACCAAATAGATCCTAAAATTCGATGAAAATGCATTTATATAGCAAAAGCATGAAAAGTATATGTCAGTTTTCCATCTTTTTGAGCCTTTAAAAGCTTTTTCTCTTTGTATAGTAACTATAAAATTCGTTTTCATTCAAGCTTTTATCTTTGAATAGCACTTCTTAACATTAATAGGAATTCGTTACGTAAAGTTGATTATACCAAAAGTATCATCCTTTTATTATTACATCATAATCATATATATCACTATAAAAACACAATGCAATTTTAAAATAAAATCAATTGACGAAGCTGAAACTGTGTGGAACTCCATAACGTTAGTAAGGAAAAGAACACTGTCTTAGTTCCACAAGATCTTGTGGAATTAAGACACAGTGTTCTTTTCCTTACTAACAATACAATTTTGTCGTGCTACTACAACGATGCCGTTTAAGATATTTATTTTATCGAGGTAAATAACCTACATATTAATATGCAGCATATGTAACAGGAAATAAGAGAGAGGGTGCATAAGGAAAGAAAGTTATTAAGTAATTGAGAAAACACTGTCGCGTGGAAAGGTACGGCAAATGAAAACATGTACTACGTGTTTCTTCCCATAAGCGTGATGTAGGAAAATGACGCGAATAAATAACTTTTGAAATAACACCGTGAAAACGTCCTCCACTTATTCTCTTTTATAAATAAATAATATAAACTCTTGGCGATGTTAAATAATTTAAATTCACAGCAATGACTACCAAGCGTATTAAAATGCAAATTGGATGGTATACTGCGCCTTTGTTGACTGTCAAAAAAAGGAGTTAATTTAGAAAAATTTGTATTTTTGTTGCCACAGTACAACTCATTTAGTGTCTAATTTAATGATTAACTAATTTAATGATTTTCTACCTTAGAAATTGTCATTATTTTAAGAGATTTTAATTATGTAATGAACGGACAACAGTCAAAATCTGTATAACCTTTCCCATTTACAAATCCACATTTTACGGTATATCCAAATAATATCGCTCACATATATAACATAACTTAAGACTATATTTGAAAAAAGAGATGATTTACTTC
>KZ308759.1:22462-52412 GCA_000376725.2 Ladona fulva | reverse complement strand
TTAATATAAGAATTTTTTATCAGTATAAATCTGGTGCAGTTTTGGGTCTTTTAAATGATCCCTTTAATACAATATACATTTCATTTTCAGTCTGGAAAGATTACACAGCATACATATAAGGCAAACTTTATATTTGTTGATGGAATTCACTCGGAAATGAATAGCATTGGGCACTTAAGTCGAGTGAATGAGGAACTTTTAAAATTGACTGCTTACCTCTTATAAGGATTCTGCATCAACGTTATTCAGTTAAACGCGGCTTTTATAATACACTTTACAAGAAATTTGTACGATATTAAAGGTCATGATATACTCTTCATAAGCGTCCAATGACTTAATGACGAACTGGTAATTGTTCTTATGTGATCTGTTACTTGAATATTTAGGTATCAGCCAACTTCACTGCCTTAGAACGGTAATCGATACACGCGCAGCATTACAATATGAGCGGTCAAACTTTCATACTATCCTTTGAACAGCGGATGATAGGTTATGAATAGCAACGCTAAGCAATACCTGATTAATTAAGGAATAACCTGACATTACTCTCTAAAGCCAAGGTTTTCATAAGGGTATAATTAGACATGACTAATTTAATTAATTCAACTAAATGAAGTTAAAATAGATAGAAGAATGTCTACATGTAAGTATGTTTTCTCTTAGTAAACGAAATGTAATGTACGGGGATCGGTATTAATAGATTTTCGAATAAAAGTTTTGTTCTACACGTCAATACTACCTCACTATGATTGTATAAATTGTTGATAGACGAAAACTGAAATATATAAAATTTATTGATAGCATAAAAGCGTTATAACATCGAAAATTTTAACTAGGGTGATATAGGTTCTAAATATTATGGACCGTACGGAGGTTTACTCATTTGGTAAACAAACTTATTTCCCAACGGAATTTTAACAAAATTGAAGAAACTGCTAGAAAAACAATTCCTCAAAGAAAGTACAAACTAGGAAAATTTCAGATTGTTGCGTTATCAGTAATGCCAATTTTAAAAAGTTTCCAGAATAAAGTAGAGCGAGCTACATCAAGGCTAAGCTCAATAGGTGACATTTTAAGGAGATTGCCAGGCTATTTATTAATATATCATACCAATTAAATTTCCATTGAGAAATAGTTGTAAATAGCTGTTCTTAATTCCGTATAATGATATCATGAGGTCCTAATGCGCTTGCTAATCTGAGTGAACATTTTTTTTTCAGCCTTCCAACACGTAAACAACATAAGAGATTTTAATTTAAGAGCTGAAAAGTAATTGGATGCTTGGTAAGTTGAACTTAAACTATTGAAATATGTTTAATGTACGTTCATTGAAAGTTTAATATACGTATACAGAGCTTAAAGCAATATTTATTGAGAATAAATAAGAAAATATTTAATTTAAACTACAGCGCTCGCCTTGTCGCAAAAGGTCCTCATACCGTCCCATCTCTACTTCTCGCTTCCCTGCACATCTTCCTATTTCTCGTCTTCCCTTTTTGCTCTTCGCATGACTTGCTTCGGATCCGGCGCTTCCGCCCTCTATCAGCCGAGTTCACTTGCAGCGAGTAACAAGTGATTTGTGCCCAAAACGTGCCCGTCCCTTTCCCACCTTCTATCGATTCAAAACGAGGTGTTCTCTTCATGCGAACTTTCCTTGCCTTCGATACAAAGGCAGAGAGTGAATAGCTCATGAAGTAACGAGCCAGTACTTATACTATCTCGGGTGGGAAGTCGCGAAGAAAAATTACTCAGCTACCGAGATAATAGTAATTCGGAAATGTAAATTCTTCAGAAAAGATTAACAATTTACCTACGCGAAAACAGGTATGATTGACAACTGAATTAACCTGATGGTATTATTTATACGTTTTCTGATTTCGGATATTGGAAAAATTATGCGAGCTACTCGTGGGTGGATCCAGGGCAGGTTTAATCGTCACAATATCTGCGGTTAGGCTGGAAGCCTGGTGGCAGTTTTATACCTAAAATACATTCATACATACAATAATTACAGAATAGAGATATAAACACCCAATAGGATAAGTAATCTTATCGCACATTTCACACTTGATTCATCTTAAGTCTTTCATTCCAAAACATTCTCAGATAATTAATAACGAAAATAGTTGCCGCTTCATCAGATTTGTTATACTGAAATAATATGTCCACTTTTACAGTTATTTTTTGAGAAATACAAATAAAAACATAAATTCTGGGATCGCTTGCTTAAAAGTGAATCGAGGTCAGTAGATAGGCATGCTAACCGACTCCGACACAGAAGTAAATTTTTATTAGATCATTCATGTAAATCGAAAACCAAAAGTAACATTTTCGTAGGTGCTGAGAAATCGCTATTGCCCAGATTTTAAGGTTCATTGAGATTACCTTTTTGACCACATTCCATAAGACCATATGACCATTGGTCATATAGTCTTGTAAGGTATGGCCACAGCAATATAAGCAATGATACAGACATTAAAATGAATTTATTAAGAATAGTTAGTTGTTGTATCACTTTCAGGTACTCTCATATATTTTTATGAAATTTCTAGAACAAAAGAATTTTTTTCACTTATCACCATCCGTTACAAGTTGTGTTGTGTTTAAAAGTTGTGTTTATCACCATCCGTTAAAAGTTGTGTTACGAGTAAGAGAAACCCTCAAGAGATGTACTAACCTTATTACTCCAGCTTTAAAATGTAAACTTATTGTTTCTAATCCTTTTATACCCATACTATACTGTTTGCCCAAGATACATAAAAATAATTATACCATGAGACCCATTGCTTCTGCCATTAATTCCCCTACTTAATTTATCGCCAAATGGCTTACTCGTAATTCACAATATAAGGCTATACTCTTTGACTTTACACACACTGTCATTAATAGTTCTGATTTTGTTGATAAGTTGGCTGATCTTAAACTCAAAGATTCGGAATTTTTGGTCTCATTTGATGTTTGCAGTCTGTTTCCTAGTGTCCCTTTCTCTGACACTTCTGAGATTTTAAAGGAGTCTTTGATTGATTTTGATTTGGACGAAGCCTTTGTGGAAGAATATTTGCTTTTAGCCAAATTGTATATGAATCAGATTTGTTTCCAATTCCACAGTAAGTTTTATCAACAGACTTTCGGAACTGCAATGGGCAATCCACTTTCTCCTTTTCTGGCAAACCTTTTCACGGATAATTTTGAGGAACACTGTCATAATCATTTTGATTACTTTCCGTCTGTCTGGTTTAGATACGCAGACGATGTATTTACGGTTATGGATTCTAACCGTTGTAATCTGGATTACTTTTTGGATCAGTTGAACAGTGTTTTCCCTTCGATTACATTTACTTTTGTAGTAGAACACAGTGGTACTCTGCCATTTTTAGACGTTTATGTCACTAGAAACAATAGTAAGCTGGAGTTCGAGGTCTATAGAAAGCCAACGTCCACTAATAATGTTATCCCTAATTCTTCATTTCATCATTTGTCCCACAAATATGCTGCTTTACACCATCTGGTCAACAGATTGGTCAACCTTCCACTTGACAATACCGGTCTTAAGGAAGAATTGGGTTTTATTGAGGATACTGCTCTCAAACTAGGTTATGACACGAGACTAGTGGTCATTCTCGTCAAGAGACATTCATACAAACGCTTAGTGAGACGTTGTTCCCAGCTATCTTCTTCCACACATGATAATTTTAGATATATTAAACTTCCATTTTATCCTCTACTAACCAAAGGTCTTGATAGCATTTTCAAACAGAAAAATATCAGTTTGTGCTATACTAATAGCTTAAGTTTAAAGAAATCGTTAGGCACCACTAAGGATAAAGACCCTCTCTTACATAAGTCGGGGATATATAAGATAGTTTGCCCTGAATGTGGCCTTTCGTAAATTGGGCAAGCTAGGAGACGTCTCATCACTAGGTTTAAAGAGCACATAGCCCATTTTAAGTATGAAAGGTATAGTAACTCCAGTGTAGCAAAACATTTTTTCGAATGCTCACATATCATTACTTTAGAAGACTTAAAACTGGTGTGTAATATTAACTCATGTTTTAACGCCACAGAAAATATGTATATTTATAAAAACAGGAAGTCATTACTGAACATAATTTGGATTTCGATCAAAAACTCTTACTGTTTACTAAATTCCGCTGGGTGACGTTCTTTAGTTTTTCGAAATCACCTTCATCTCTTGCCTGTTCCTGTGAGTCCTACCCGTGCCCTGAAGATGCTAGGTTGGCTAGCGAAATGTACATCGGTTGTGACGATCTGTTTGCTTTTTGGTGGTATTGGAGTACTCCTTTATTTAACGCTTATGTTACCATCAGTGGTCCGTCTACATCTACCTCTATTTATCACCATGAAAAAAATTAATTCAACTGTCTTTGAAAGGCGCGGAAAACAAAAAGTTAGAATTAAAGTGTATATGAATAACCTTAGGGGTTGAAATTCATTCTCTATTCAATGTAAATAAAAGATTTCCGTAAGATTTTTCCTTCCGTCGAAATATAACCCTTTCAAGTTTTACCGTTTCGCTGATTTGAAGACTGACTAAACTATCAGTAAAAAACCAGTTTCATTCCATTCACTTTTTCATCACGTTTCCGCAGTTCCAAAAGTTTTCTCCATTTGATGACAAAATACGAAAAAGTAATCCGCAACTTTTGCCGAGAAAAGACGGAGAGAAGGGCAAAGAAAATGACTTTCTCACTTATCTGCGGTTTCCACGGCTCCCTGCCTTTAATTGCTTACGATATTTTGTTAGTTTTTTTCTTTTCGGACGAATTTCGTTTCTTGTAATCAAAAAAGAGAAAAATTCAGTCATTTCCATTCAACCTCAATTTACTGTCTTTAGAAACATCTTTAGTCCATCAAGACTCCCAACAACTGTTTTAAGAGGCAGCATTAAGAAAAAGTATTTTATTATTTTCATTCCGACGTCCCTAATTCGTCTTTATCTGAAAAAAATCTGTGTATCAGCCTTTTCTTATTGATCGTTTGACAGGCCTTTCATAGCATCTCATGAGCGCTTCGATTGAAGAATTAGAAACTGCTCTTGTGAGAATATTTAACCTGTAAGACACCTGATGTTTCAAACAGGTGAGTTTGGATTAATGGTTTAGTTTTGCTTTGGAAATACATATGTGGAATTTTTCCTTTTAAATCGGCAAATCTTGAACACATTCAATATTCAATATATTTTATTTTAATAAGAAATCAATTTCAAATACTATTTCTTGCTCAGTGAACACCGAAGGTATGTATTAAGGGAAATATATTATAGCTTACAGGAATAAAAAATGCGTCTTTGTAATTGATGACAACAAAACACTTTCAGAATTTTACCTAAAATATTTCCGGGATAAAAAAGTCATGTGAATGGAGTAAAAATTACTATCTTCATTCACGAGACTTCCTTACTACCACATCATGTATGTATGGAATGTCGTGATTTATAGTTGCAAAAATTGACCTTGGAGAAGAGAGATAAGAGTAGGAATAAGGAAGGAGTAGATAAGGAATTTGAAATGTGGAATTGGAGGAGGTTGGAGAAGATACAATGGACAGAGAAAATAAAAAACGAAGAGCGTATGGACAAATTTAAAAAGACAAGAGAACTCCTAAACGACAAGAAAAGGAAAGAAAATTGGATAAGTAACATATTAGGAGAGAATGGGATAATTACCATTGCTTTAGAAGGATAGGTAGAAGGGCAAAAGAGAAGAGGAGGAAGAGAAAGTCAATATGATAGATGACATAAAAGAAATGGAAGATATAAGGAAACCAAGGATCTGGCCTGGGACAGATGCAGATGGAGATAGTTATTGTGGTTTGGACCTGCTGCTAGGCAGAATAACATGTAATGATAACGATACCAATGTCTTACGAACAGAGGTATGAGATTTTTGAGATATAAATAATTCAGCTATTGATAAAAACGGGAATCTTTCGTAAGAAGATGCTAAATTCTCTATCTTTGCCAAAAAGTTATTAATAGATTTTGGGTTAAGGAACAAGGTATACAAATTTGACATCAACAGTGCCAGAAAAAATTGTTTGATTATTGAAATATCTAACATCATATCTTAACTAAAATCGCAGTTTACTGCTCTTACAAACAGTTATCATTCCCACAGAATTAATGAATTGTCAGTTTTAAAGGTTGTTACATCAAAATTAAATTAAATGACCATTCCTCAGATACATCATTATATCTATATTTCAAGAAATATAATTTTATCGCCTAGTTTATTTTTATATAAGTACATCATTCGATTAGTTGAATTTCGGGTTACTTTGAAAAATCATTTCAATAATTTAATATCACTTTTTCATCTTCGTACTTTAGCGAAATTATTTTTAGAGGCTATAAATGTGTGGTACGAACTTAAAGTACGGATCCAACAATTTAAAAAAAAATCTCAGAGCGACTGAAAAAGTTATCGAATGTCGATTAAGAGCGAGCTAATCTTTCCTTTTGGACTAAAATGCATTCATAACTTGCTCCATCAAAGTAAACTGCGCTATGAAATCCCCGCCATAAAACAGTTTTTGAGAACTCCGCGACATTTCTGCATGATTGCCACCATGCACTACGAGGCGCTCGAGAACTTCTAATCCCTGTAACTTGAGTCGAAGTCTTCCCTTGAATCACATCGTGCCTTCAACACATTTATCGAACCAACCTTCCCCCGACCCATCCACTACATCACCCGCTTACAGCTCCTATCGGACTCAACCATTATGGCGTACCTTTTCTCACCTTACATTCAACGCCCATATCCTTCGTTCTTTCTTTAGACGCCCCTAATTTCCTTTAAAAGCGCTGAAATATACCCTTGTAAATAAATTATTACAAAAGAGACGTCTAGTTCTGATAATGAGTTTATTGCAACTCTATCGTTTTCGTTACACCCTCTAACCCTTTACGGTGGCCATTCTTTTTTAAACGTTTTCAGAATCCAAAGGTTTTCCTCATTTCAACTTCTATTTACCGAAAAGGAAGAACTGGAGATGAGAACATTACTATCAAATTTGTTCCTGAGATGTGAAACTCCATCATTCACGAGCTGTGGACACTTCCTGGGGTTGTACACTTTTAGTTAATATTTATTTATTTATATCTAAATGCCCTTACAAACATTCATTTACTGGACCATTACAGTGGTGGACTTAAACAATAACAAAGACGAACACACACGACCATTTTTTAACCGGAAAAATACCGACTATTCGAACCAGGGACCTTGAAGTTGGAGCGCCAGCGTGCTAACCATTCCGCCACATCGGTCGGAAAATCCCATTATTAAATTTTATTGGGAAATTTTCGCTCCGCCGAAGTTACATAGATAGTAATAATTTATAATCCTAACTTACAATATAGTAAGATCAATAAACATATGTTGCAATTTATAAAAGCCAATAACAGCTTGTTCCAGCTAAACATTATATGCCATTAAAGAGAGATGAATCGATTGCCACCTAAGCAGAGGAACTACAATTGCCTAAAAAGGAAAGTTTATACACTTAAAATATAGTTCCATTTAAAGCTAGTACCATTTAAGTTTTTCTTGTTATTCGTGTCGGTATTTATTTGAATAACGAGTCTCTTTCCTACAAAGCTCGACAACCGATGACCCTATAATTCGCTGCGACTGATTTGAACTCAATTAACGCTTTGCTATATCTCACAAACAGTAAACAATCTAACATATTGATTCCACACTTATATATAAAAAACTCTGCAGAGGTTTACACAAAGTTTACTTTCGTAAACTCACTCTATCAATTCGTATTTTGCAGTACTTTGCTGTCCTGTGTTTCTTACACCGCCTTTCTCCTTTCATCAATAAATACATCCACACCTTTCTCTCTTGCTCCCAAGTGGGCACTGTGAATTGGTAGAAGAAAAGGCCCGAGGAAAAGGAAAATTCCACAGTCTCCTCTTAATGGCTTGGAACACTTCCATCCCACTTCCACAAAGACATCCTCCGCCTTTTTTAGCCATCTCTTCCATTCCATCTCGGCCCGGTGTCGAATGAAGCATCGCCCCATCGCAATGAGCCGGACATTTTCTGATCTCACGTACCAAGCTGGAGAAGAAGTCATCTCTTCCTCCCTCCCATGAGTCTTTGGTAGGCACGTTGCGACTGGAATGGGTGCAGCCGCTGAAGAGGAAGGGTAGGTAAAAAGGGCGTGAAAAGGGGACGGAAAAGGGGGAGGGCTTAACGGGTTCCGAACATGTGACTGCGTTACGTGAGAAGAATTCGAAAGCGAACGAGAGAGGAAGAGCGGAGATGCCGAATTTGGAGATGAAGGCGTTGTTAGAGGCTATACGCAACTCTTTCTCCCCTTTTAAGGTACGATTGGCATAAAAGAAGTCGAGGAGAATAAATCAATTCTTACTCGCAAAAAAATTGAAAAATCTCAGGCTGGAAAACAAACTGTCAAACTATTCCTGCGGTGAAAAATTCGAAATGGTACACAATGTGGCAACAAAAAATGATATTTTGTTCACCGCGAGGATAAATAAAAACTCGGATCGGAAAATTCAAAACATCGAGAAACTGAAAATTATCGAAAAAAGTACAGTTGAACGAAGTATCGAAAAACCTCAAAAGATGGAAACGGTCGACTGCACAATTTAGTTTTATTGTAGTTTTTTTATATTCCGACCTGATAAAAAGTTGCTAACTCGAAAAAATCTCACAAAAAATCTATGAGATAGAAAAAGATCGTCAAAAACGAGATCCTCTATCCCCGACTTCGCACGAATAAAAATTTCTTAACCGATAGAATCGAAAACTATCGAAAGAGATGTATAGTAGAAAGAAAAATATATCGAGGGACTAGAAAAGGGAGAGAAAATTCGATGTAACTTGATGTTTTATTTCCCATTCCACACTCGATTTCGTCAAGAGAGCGTAAATCACGAAGCACGTGCGACGACCCGGATATGCTCGACTCGCGGGATATTTTTCGACCTTAATCGACTACTGTACGCCGTTGTGTCGGTTCGCTTCATCCATCCGCGCATGAAAAGGATTTCCATTTTTATTCTATTTTCCCCTTCCGCACTGCCTATGGATTACGTCCGCTCCTGGAATTGAAACTCTTGCCATTCCTTGACGAGGAGGATAATTTTAAATCGAGTCCTATTTTACGGCAAAATTGAGCTCTGAAATACATATTAGATAAAGCTTTGAAGAGTTTTCGTGGAGTATAATCGCCCTTAACTGGAAACACTGAACTAGCGCCCGTGCAAAAGTGAAAAATAAAGTCTCTTTAAGCATATTTGTTCGTTCGTCGCGGATCGGAGTTTATCGAGAATGCTTGGCTTCCGTTCCCGGAATTACAGTCACACATTCAAAGGGAGTGTAACTCTCGAAGCAATTACGAATAGCTTCTTGATACATCAAAGATGCCTCTCCTAATTAAATAAACTCCGGAAGTTTCTAAACCTATCTCTTTTATCATAGTAAACGCAGACGCAAGTAATCGGCTTTAAATAGTGGAAAAGCACCACGAGAAAAATAGTTGCAGAAAATAAAACAAAAAGTCATGTTCCTCCGCAGTAGGAATTAATTAAGTTAACTGTAGCGACCTGATTGTATCATGTCCAATTCCATGGAACAAAACATCCGTGGAAGTGAACGTAAACAAAACCCTCTTCATTAGAGGAGTTGGGGATAAAAGTGAAATTTAACGACTTGCAGATGGTTGGCATGAAAGGGATGAGGTAAGTTCTCTGAGGCTCAAATTAACAATTAAGCAGAAGAGGAATTACTTTGAGAATTAATCTCCACGACCTATATCTGTTGACAATACAACACACCCCCTGATCCAATTTGAACCCGAGATATCTCATAATTTTGGTTTTGTATAATAGGTAGAGATTTTGGGGAGTCGCGGAAATGTCATTCCGCGCATATCGTCATCCAAAACGTCATTATATACATTCGGTTGGGTCTAACTAAGGCTCAAATTTATTTCAAATATTTTTTCCTCATTCGAATTCGACTGATGCCCTGCTCGAAAGCAGCCCTTGTAGTTTTTTGCGAAGAGATGCGCGATCACTGCGCTTTACTCCATCTTCACCGAACCTTCTCACAGCGCTTGTTTTTCATATTGCCGTTTTCCCTGCTTTAGCCCTTTCTCCCATTTGTCCTCAAATTTCTCCTCTTTCGCACGAATTCCCTTCCGTTGTTCTGAATAATGAAATACTCCTTCCCGCTACGCCGAGGCTCTTAAATTATTTCCGCTAATTTTCTCCGTTTCCTCGCTTTCATCGCGTTTTATTGCCAGTCTGCCATTTCAGATTTCGGCCTCTAAATTGCCCATCTCAAAACATAGGTTCGAAATCTAAGAAGAGGGGTCCAATACAGAATAAGATAACACTTTAAAATCCTGCCGTTGGAGGCTTAATAAGATTGTTGAAAATGTCTGCCTGAGCAGAGCAGGTACTGAGGTTAAACAAATGAGGTAGTTGTCTAAGGGCGCACATTAGGTGGGACGGAAGAATGCTGTTTGTAGCTTTAAGAGCGCATACCTTTCTCGCCATCAAAATTTCACATCAAAAGCAGCCACTTATTGGGATGTATACGGAAAAAACGAGTCGCTTTGTACAATCTAGAAATGGCTCAATAGTTAGGCGAAGTAGACATTTAAGTCTCCGAAGGATGGGAAAAAGCTATGTTTAAAAGATAATTGGGGTAAGAATTCCCGTTCTTCGCATGGGATTCGTCTCACAAAAATTATTATATCTAGCCTTGATGGTGCAAGGATTTGCGTGCTGGCATAGCTACACTTTACAGCAAAGAAAAACACTCGGTAAATTTCGCAAAACATACTTATCCACGACTATACATACACTATACATTTCCTCATACACGACCGGTTTCGATACATGACGGTGTTACGATGAGGTGTCGTTACATGATGATGTCACGACCGGTTACGTTACCTGATGTCATAACGAAAGCGGTCGTGTATAAAAAAAGTATATTTGTGCAACTCACCATGTGTTTCCCTATAAGAAGTCGTCATGGGGAAGTTATACCAAGTAATTCCTAAATACGTAAATTCTTGCAATACTCGATTTAACCCTTTCCGCCAAAAATTGCTCTAATAACCTCCAGTTAACGTACGAAACAAAATGTATAAGTAAATTAACTTTCCTTATATTATATATTATTTGATACAAATAATATAGATGACATTTTATAGCTTTGACGACACTAAAAAGAGAAAAAAAATTGAAGGTTGCATTTTTCATATTCCAGCATAGTATAATATAAGAACTTGTATGAAGTTACACTTGCGTACATGTAAATGAAGAAGAAAAACTGAAAATATTAGGATTCAGAATTAAAACTGTAAGTTGCCATCATAGTTTTATTTTGGGCCAACTACAATAAAATTATAAAGGTATTATGAACAACTGCATACTTAAAAAGAGTTAAAAGAACGTAATATACATCAGGTTAATTGTTTTCATCTTATCAGTTTAATTACTTAATTTCAGTGAAAATGTAATTTACAGATAAAGATATCAGACTTTATGATGAATGAACAGGAATAAGGAGTCAAAATCA
The DNA here is from genome assembly GCA_000376725.2 of Ladona fulva. Classification (NCBI taxonomy): domain Eukaryota; kingdom Metazoa; phylum Arthropoda; class Insecta; order Odonata; family Libellulidae; genus Ladona; species Ladona fulva. The sequence goes on along the minus strand of KZ308759.1, from coordinate 40,818 downwards.
TAAAATAAAATTCAATAAATTATGGGCATAAAGCATCGAAATAATATACGTCTTCATCTCGCACTACTACATCGACATCCAATTACCTTCCCTATTGATTTTGTGATCTAATTAGAGAGCAATTCATTCATATTACATGAGATTAATCTGCAAAAAAAACTTTGACATCAAACTTAGAAATGCAACTCAATGCATTAAAAGTGAGATGAGTGTTATTTGCCAAATATTGTTGAATGATAAGACCAAATTTACGTGTGAATCGCTACAAATACCAGTGATCTCAAGGGCGATGAAAACTCCTATTACAAGTACAATGAGGAAAATACTGTCTTTAATTTGTTCTGAAACACCAATAAAAAGTTTGATTCCTCCAAACTGAAATCTAACTGGATAAACGCCGCAAAATGTTTTAGTTTCAAATTCAATTTCAACAATAATAAATAGAAACGTATTTTCATTCCGGTGAGTTCATGTCGACATTTTTTCCTTTAAAGAAATTTAACTGACAAAAAATCATCATCATCATAAAAATCATAAAAATTTTAAAGCGATCATCTCACTGACTTACTTTCTTATGGATAACAAGCTTTTAAATAATCGAATCTATAAAAATAGCTGAATAATGAGTCAAAGATTTTCGTTCACAAGAAAACAAGTTTTCATTCAATAGGGAAAAAGGTATTTTTCACACCACATTTAAGTAGTAGTATATCATTTAGAGTGATGCCTTACTAAACGAACGCCTTTAAATACTAGCCTCTGCGAACAGCCTTGGATTTTCCAAAAATATTACTCAATAAGAGAGCAATTTCTCTCTTACTCAGATTTCTTTTACCGTAAGTTACGATTTTAAGTTTCAATTACGTATTTTCCGGACGTATTTTTTATATTACACGATTTAATGTAGTTTGATGGCAGTTTTTCACATTCTTTTGTGAATTATATGCATTTAAACGATTAGTTTTCAGTGAAAGGAAATATATATGATGGAGTATGGGGACCGGGAATGCATTAGTAAGTTTTCTAGTATTTCCTGCGGAGAACCTTGTAACGAAATATGAAAATAACGAGCCGAGTCACGGAATGAACTAAATTAGCCAACAGCGACGTATTACTACTTCGAACGTAGTGCAAGCAATGATCGGTATATATCGTATTTTTTATCTTCTGCACCTATCTGCTTTTTGATAGGAGTAAGTGCCTCATTCTCTTCCATATAAGCCACTTTTTCATTGTCTTCCCCCACCACTAGCATTGTCCTTTCCAATTATGCAATCACTATAGGAAGCAATTTTTTCCTATTCTCCAATTTCCTCATCCTACGCTGTCTCGTGCCTTTTGTAGTCTACCCATTTTTAGTGTTTTTCTCGGCAAATTTCATCGCACACCTTTTTTATTACAATTGGAATCTCTTTTAGAAATTAAATCAAAAAGATTGATAAGTCCTTTTTCTGGTAATGAAAATGAGAGGAGAATGAATCGTGCTTGACCTCGACTACGTAAAACATCTCTGTTTTTGCTACATTCAAAGGAGCACTGAATCTAAGTGAAAATGATAACATGAAATTAAGTATAATCCATTCGCAGGATTACTAAATCCGTAATTCTTGATGCATCCCCAATGCACAGCACTCCAATGTTAGGATTTTAAAGTCCACATTAGTTTCGAATGAATGGATTGGATTGCACTTCAAATGAGAGGGAATCTTAAGGAGACGTTACTACATTCTGTGGTTTGTCAGATTTCTGGAAATATTAATACTTTACTCATTTATTTCCCAGTTCTCTTACAAAAAATAATTTATTTGGTAATTACATGAAATGCGTTAATAGTAACAATAAACGAACACACAACCATTCTCTAACCGTAATGATACGGCCAACAGGGACTCGAAAACGGAATCTCGAATTTGGTTGGATTGGCCGATAAGATTTTGTCTAGCAGAAATGGTTAAATAAATAATTTAATAAGCTTCATAACAAGAAGACTCAGGTACTGGACATGGTAATAAAGGTTACATCAGAAAGTCAGCTTAATAATGAAATAGTGATTCACATGAATTATAAAATTTTCAGAATAAATCAAAGAGGTAGTTCAGTGAAAACAGTAAACTTAAGCTAAATTCGAATCATAATTTTATCGTACAAAAATGTCAAGTATTCTCCAAAAATATGGAAATTATGAAAAAGGAAACAATTTTCTTCGTAAAATACACGCAGCGCATGAAGTAATAGAAACCAATTGAATAATATAAAATAGCAGGATTGGATTGAAACTATGACTTTTACCAACTAATTTTAGGCTGCAAGAAAAAATTACTTCGAATTTTAATAAAAAGGTTTTCGATATCAATAATTTAGTCAATAGAAATGTATTCAGTTATACAACCCACGTAGACAAGATAATCGCAAATTATAGCGTCAGCAAAGCTTTTAATTTGAAAGGAAAAAGTACAATAAGAAATTACTATAGCATTCATTGATGTTCTATCTCGTACTTAAACTAGTATGATGAAGAGAAGAAAAGACTAATGTGGAGAATAGAGACGGAGTAATTAACTATTAATTAGTAAATTTCAGTTATGAATCAAATTACTGCCTAAAAATGTTGCATTCCATTTTCTAGAGTGTTGTTACCATGTTGCGTTTGAATACCATCAAACTTTAAAAGCATTAATTGAAGAAGAACTTGGATTCATTAAGAAAATCATTTCTCAAATTCGTATTATGTAGTGGTGAATGAGAATAAGTTTCAGAGAAGCGAAGACCCTTACCGTATGCGACGAAAATTTCTAAAAACAGTATAATTCCACTGATTGGTTGCCTGTGTTTAAAAATGTTTTTGACTCTGCAAAGAAACTTTTTCGTAAAAAATTTCAAGCGAAACTGTTCCATTCGGATAAAAAAGCCTGCATCACATTTGTGGGTTTTTAAGCCAGCTAGGGATAATGAACTCTTCAGAGACAAAAACGGAATACACCAAATCGTGGCATTTGGATGTTTAACGATGCATCAAAGTAAAATCACTCCGAGAGAATGTTCGTCGAAGGGAAAGAGATAAGCGAGTTCCCCATAAGAAAGGGAGATGGACCCGGCCAACGTATCGCTTCCGATCTAAGCATGCGATGGAAAGGCAGCGCAGTAAATGGAATGAAAAGATTCTTTGTGTGGAAAATGGGGAAGAGACAAAACGCAAGATTCGATTCCGAGTCGATAGAAAGAAACGAATGGGGAAATATGAGATAAGAGACATTTGAGGGAGGGACGAATGACACGAGTTAGGGGAAGGGTAAAACATCCATTATTATGGATGAACGTATGGGGAGCGTCTGAATGGAAAAGAGGAAACAATGGGCAATGATAAGCTGAAGAATAGCTTCGATACATAATTTTCAATTGTTTATAATACTAAAAAATTGAGGAATAAAAAAGTCGGAATAAAATCATATGAATTTATTATTTTTCACATAATTTTCAAATAGGGAAATTTTTGCCTCATTAGAAATTCTGTACACAATTTATTGCATATTTAATTTAATTATTTAATATGTGATTAAATTTGTGATGAGGTATTTAGATATGTGATTTTCAAGTTTTTACTCCTTTGCTGTGATTTTTACCAAAATCACGGGTAACCGTTCTTAAACCACTATAACAATCAACATTTTTCTGTAACTTCCCTTCTCCTGGATTATCTTCCCTTCGGAAGACTGTTTTCGCACTTGAATTCATCAGCCGAAACTTGTGCTACTAGGATAATGATGCGTTTCTTATTCGGAAGTTCAACCAGAAAGCGAAGTGAGCTTTGTGATGTTAATTATTTGNTCAAATGAAAATAGTATGGTATACGAATCAAATTCTTATATAAATATTTTAAATATCAACCTTTTTGAACAAGTTATCTAAAATATTAAGGAAGATGAACATCTGGGAGAAAGGAAAAAGGGTTCAAGAAATTACGAGAGAGAACAATGCGGGAAAGAAAATGGAAGGGAAAGATGTTATAAGGAGGGAGGGGAAACGTAGAGAAGAACGAGGCAATATTGGAGGGAAAATGCAGCCAAACATGAAAGGGGGTATGGGTTATTGGCATCAATAATTCTTCCACCTTCCCACACACGGGGAGAAAGAGAAAAGATAGAGAGTAACAGACACCACATATCAAAAGACCATCCTGCGACTTACGGACCCCAAAAAGAGGGGCGAAAAAAGAAACAGAAAATAAAAAACCCCTACCCACTGAAGCTGGAAGATCGATTCACGATCCAACTTTTCTTTGGGAAACGACTTCCTGAAGGGGTCCAAAAATCGCCCCAAGAGGGTCCCGGAGAAAAAGGGTGGGAAAAGCTAAAAGAGGACAGCCTAAAAAAGGAAAAGGAGAAAGAAAAGAAAGCGAAGGGATAAAAATGGGGCAATGGGGTGATCTTCGGAGGAAAGGTGTGGGAGGAGAATAAAAAGCTCTTCCCAGGGGCATACGTTCCAGGAAATAAACGTCCACTTACTTGGATACTAACGCGGGTTGCGTGGACGATGGCACAATACGAGGATATGCATCTGTGAAAGGGGGGGAGATTTTGTTACGGTCTCTATCTGTTCCTGTAAGGAGATAAAAGGAAACGAGGAGGAAAAAGGTAGGATAGAGGATAAGACGAAATAAATAGATGGGAGATAGAGATAAAAGGAGAGCTACGCATGTGAAATCGGCTACGTGTTTATCAACCAACTTCAGATGACGTTGAAACACATTGTAGAATTTTTTTAGCAAAAAATGTTTGGTAATCGTCATGAGACCCAAAATGAAGATTGTACATCTTGAGTGGTCTGATTGAAACTTCTAACTATCATGATTATTTGAGTTCTTCTTGAGATCTTACGAAAAGACTACCTTGATAAAGGTGATAATATAAAGTCCAGCTCCCAATATATTTACGTATGTTTTATAAACAAGAGAAAAAAATAATAAAAGAAGTAATCCAAGACTTTTTTTAGAGAAAATACGTGGCAAAATTCCTTTCCATCATCAAGTACCGTATGTTTCAAAATATTAAGAGTAAACAAGGTAAATAGCTTTTTCCTCAAACCTTGCTTTACTTTACGCAATACCCTTGCAAAATAACACAAAAGTTGGCAAAATAATTTTAACTTTGCGTTGGTCCTTTCTTATTTTTTAAAGGGTAGTTATTTTTTATTCGTTTCTTTAATTTTTTTTTGACCAATTTTCTATTCCATTCAGTAATACGAATATTTATTGCTTCATAAAAATCCACATAATGTTACAATCAATAAGATTTGCATAATTCAACTTTTAAAATAAGAATTAAGATATAATCCAAGTAATTACTCTAAAAGGTACTTGACTCTCACATCGAACCCAAGAGTAAACAACAACACATTTCCGGTGAGTTCGACGTGATTGTGTTCCCAATTGAAGCCACAAAATGCTCACTCCAGATGTACCTCCCATATTGTGGCAATTTACCATTTAAGCAAACGGCGCATCTGGTTTTGTAATCCATTTTATGGCTTAAGGAGATAATGCAGACATCCTTCTGTTTTCAGCCATGAAATGAGTGTTCCATTAATGACCTTATTGCCAAACGGTATCACATTAAGGGCAACAAAAATTTAAAAGTTCAAACATGAGCCTTCTAAGGATGGACCTCGAAAAAGAAATATATTTAAACTTATATACCGAGAAGTTATTTCCACTAATTAAGTGAAAAGCGTTATACAAAACGTAAAAAAACTGAAAAAAGTCAGTTAAATTTATCTAATTAGAGAAAAAATAACACAGAAGTTGATTACTCTACATGAGTCACCAAACTTGATATAATTTTAATTAAATGAAAGAACTTCCATAAATTCCTTCAACGTAAGGTTAACACAAAAAATCAACTTTTAACCAAAGGCAAAGAGAATTTTCACCCAAATGAGAAATTTAATGAAGTCGAAAATCTCGCCAGAGGAAATGACAATCTCGATAAATCGATCCACAAAAAATGATCCATTCACGCATTCGGTGATTGACCTGGATTTGCGAGTCTCGAGTACCGCGAACGGAAGTCGAAAAAACAAGGAAAGAAAATCCATCTATAATCGCACTTTATTACGCTGTCCGGCCGAAAATTTACATAAATACTGCGGCAGATAACTCGGGTCATAAAGATGTTTTATACCTATCTCTTCTGTTAAAGAACCTAAGAAGATTTATAGTTTTGCCACACGTCCTTTGTATCGCAGCTAGTCGCGGGAGAGCATGCGCTTCGTATAATTTATAGGCTCCCTCCACATCGCTTCCTTCTTTTTGGCCCGAAACGCAATCGTACTGGATTTAACGCGCATTCAATTCAACAGGGGAAACTGCGACTTCCTCGCGGACGCCACTCAAGCGAAAACAGTAGAAATATGAGTGTCAACTAGGGCTTTAAAATGTATAGTATAAGTCAAACTATCGGCAAAAATGGGGACCTAGGAAGGAACCTTGAAGAACTTCCCCCTGGAAAAATCATACCCGAAGAAAACGGTTTCTCTAAACGCAAGCCAGGTGCCCTTCTTAATGTAATCTGTTTCCTTAGGATTTTACTCTGCCTCTCATCCTTCCTGGACTGCATCCAAAAACATTTATCATCGCGACCCAGTTCTAAGGCGGAGCCTTACCCAGCATGCACTGGCGCTGCAGTAATCTATTCGAGCGTGCGACATGGGAAAAGAATAGGGTGGGAGAAAGCGGCCACCGACGCTTCATCACCCAATGAAATCGTCGCGTTTTACTAGGCAGACGACGCTCATTTGATGAAAATAAAACGATTCGATGGAAAAAACATAAATAGTTCAATTTAAAATTTTTCTGAGTATGAGCGACGCGTTGTATTTTTTACCGATATTGGGATTGATACGGAATGCATAAGCGGAGTGAACTGTTTATTTTGTTTACGGTTTATTCTTACCGATATAGTGAATGTGTATTTTCTCCTTCATTTATTGACTTCTGCTGCTGGTATTTTTGCTTTTCCAAGAAGCTTGGTTTTTCGCGCAATCGGAAATATGTGCCTGCGATTCATTTGAAAGTAGGCTCCGCGTATAATGGAAATATCGACCACGAAAGTGAAATATTATGCTGTCAGAAGATATATCAAGAGAGTGTGTAACAGGAGGGTTTTAAAACAATTAAAAGCGGATGGTTTGGGACGTTGCAGAAATACAGTTCCCAGAACACCGCGATGAAAATGCGTTATTTTGGGAATTAAAAAGAGTGCTTCGGGAAATTAATTACTTTCATTGCGGGAGATAATTGAATTTTCCCTTTATAAGGTTTTGGTATCTGACTGATGCGCTGTCGAAGGGTTTTGTTTGGGTAAACAATTACTATGTGAAAATATACGTCAGCAAAGGCATTTCCTGTGATAAAAGAGGAAAGAGAAAGGAGTAGGTGATTCATTGGGATGGAAAATTTGTATCAAAGAGTAAAACACCTTTTAACCTAAAATATGTGAAAATGTTTTATAGGCCAAAGGTTTCTTGGTAATTTTTTGAAATAATGGTAAAATTTCACACGCCTTCAACATTAAAATGACGGTTGGAAATATATAGCGAAAATGAAGTAGGATGTTCTTTTTAGATATTAATTAATTATCTCCTTTTAAAATTTTGGTAATTCTATTCATTAATAATACATTTCGGTCACAGATTCCAGAGGAGTGGGGAAAAAATCTGATCGGCAAAATGTAATTGAGGAGTATCATTTTAATAACATTCGCCTAATGATGCTAAGGAAAATGATTGTATTTGAATTATCACTATAGCATGGTCCTACTACTCTTAGAAGAGCTTTTCCCCAGCAGTGCTGTCCCCAACCCAAGATTCAGCAATAAAATTTTAACCCTAGAGACAGTACGCCCAGAGAAATGTAACATAATTCGTGTAAAGAGTTGTTTACCACAGAGATAATATACCCGAAGTACATTTTACTCAACGCTTTAAGATTTATTACGAACACTGTTTTGGAAAAGTGAAAGTTCGTTAATTTTCATTTTAAAATTCAACTCTCTTCAGATTATGAGTCGCTTATTATCTTTCAAGCAGCCCCAGGTTTGACGCTAGTTCATTTAGATATCATTCAATAAGAAATGTACTTTAAGTTCATTTTATCGTAAGCAGAATTATATTTCTGTTGCAGAAATAAAATTAAGTATTTATTAAATTGATTACGAATTTTTTAGTTTTTCAACATAATACAGATAAAAAACTCATTTAATAATCATTCAAACAGTATCTTATTTTCTAAACGATGAATAATGATTGATGTGATTTTGAAAAAAAGAATCTTCATGCCACGTAAAAACCACCCAAGCCAACAATAATTTTTATATATACCTATAGTATGTGGAAAGAAATCCCTTGGCTGACATACTTCTTGGGTAAAAAATTCTTTTGTGAAAAGTCTTAGCTGTAATATTCCTGAATGAAAATTCCCTCGAGTAAATCTATTGTGTCACATGTCTCCGATTGAAAAGTTTTTGGTGAGGAATTTCTGAACATCGTAATATGAAATTAGTAATGCGTACGAAAGTTTCAAACAATCTCTTGTGAGAATTATACAGTGAATAACGTTTATCAATTGGTGTAATGACAAAAAGGGTAAGTCACAACTTAAATAAACCTATAGAGAGTTATCGTATCAAGCATTATTTGGATAGTGCAATCAATTCACTAAGTAGAACCTCATTCGTACTTGGAATCGAACTATCGATTAGTTTACAGCACTTCACGAATATGACACTAGAGAAGCGCAAGGGAATCAGCATTCATTTCAACCATTCATTATAGCCGACCCTCTGAGTAGGCATTAGCCGTCACATCACAAAAAGAGAAGTCCAGAAACACGGCTAAAAGCATCCGAATCAAACTGCAGAAAAACTTATAATAGAGGGGTGAAACAAAACGGCGGAATACTGCTATTTACCAACGCAAAATATATTTATTTCTTGTTTCCGGTGAATCGTTAAATATAATACTATTTAGAATACGGTTTCATCAAATCGCAGTAAGCTATATAAAACTAGAGTATGAATATGAACAAAGACTGCTCCACTACACACAATAATTTCCTTTTTAGATTTATATCTTTTCACTCAGCACTTTATTATTTTTTTAATTCAAATATCCTCCCGTAATTTAATATAGTTTTAAATTAAACTTAAATTTCCATCAAAGGAAATAATTACTTACACATCAAATAATACTGTGTTTAAATTCCCTGTATCGCAACTTTTCCTTTACACAAAGACATGATTCATAAAAATCCCAATGCATTCACCACGGAACATGACTTTCGGGTTGGCTTTCATTTAATTTCTTCAAAAATGTTATCGTATTTTTAACATTTCAATTGTCAGAGTAAATGTTTATGGCATTTTTATCAATTAAAAAATCGGTGTTTCTGTTGCCTACACATGGAACAGTAAACAGAGACACAAAGAAATACCTTTCATGAATAAAATTTAAGTTGTATAATATATAACTAATAATTATTATTAAATGGTGGCGGATATGAAATTAAGATTGAAATAAATTATTAATATGAGAAGAAGGAATTGGGAAGGAATTTGAAAGAGAAATGGAAGATAAAGATGAATAGGAATGGAATTCGGCGAAGCAGAGGAATTGATGCAAAAATATGCACGGGCGTAATCAGTTAGTATACTTTTCCGTGAGAAATGTACGTAAAATAGATTGTTTCTTTTACAAAATTAAATTAGAAAGAATGGTCCTACGAAATTGAGACAAGTAAAGAAAGAAAGGAAAATGATCATAGATTCTTATTTTAGTCGCGAATCATTCATATAATTTCAAAATTGCGAGAATTCTGATAAAATACACGAAAAATTCGTAAAATTTTTCAGAAATAAACAACCCATCCCTTTGACGACCAAGGCAATTGTTGAACACTGATTTCGTGAGTTATCCCATATAAATGCACGGTGATNATATTCCTTGAATAGTATTCGTTGAAGAACGCACAGCTGGAACTCCTCAAAATAGAAAGGTGGTGTCTAATGATGCTAATTAATTGGATTCCCGCGGAATTTTCGCCCTTCTATAAATAAGCCTTTTTCTCTCCAGAAACCCAGGATTCCAATTATGTTTTCCCCTATTACAGCATTAGTAAATAAATCTGTAAATTGATCTGTATTAAAACTAGTGTTGAACTGTTGGTTCTAAATGATAAGAAGATTTAAAACTTATTTACTCTCTTATTTTTCTGCATATTATTTCGGATTAATAAAACATTAAATTTTTTGAATTACCGCTATATCAAGGCAGAGACAATTAACCTTATATTTTATCCATAACTGAGCCTTTTCTAGAATTAATTAAGGTAATTTCTTGATATGTAGCCCTCTGATAGAAAAAGATCACCGGTAAGCAAAATGGGCAAACGTAAATATCCAGAGAGTAAAATGATGAAACCATGTGCCTCAAAACAGAGAAATGTTTCCTACTTAAAAAATTTTCCCGAATTAACTGATGTATAGCATGAGGAATTAAGCTTTTATTACTCCCGAAGGAAGTTATTGCCTTGTATCCACAAAATCAATGTTGTGATGAATCAACTTGTCTGGTAGCAATCGCACCAAAATTTCGCATTTACCGACTCACAGCCATTGGAGTGGTAATTTCTTTGGAACAACCGAACATAAAACCTCCGCGATTATGAGATTCCCTTCCATTGTCCGAAGAAAACGCATAAAGCCGACGTGATGCTCTTTTACGGCCCTCCTGAGACTCATCGTTTTCACTTTCACTCCATAATGGATATTCATTCTCTCACTGGGATTTGAAAGTGACGCACCCTTACACACATGCTCCTCTTATATTTATATTCTGATTAAAATTCGGAAGCCTCACTGGTTTCAGCCCAAAATTAATAACATTTTTCCATTTAATCTTCATCGTTTCACCAATATTTATACTTCCACACACTAAGTAAATAATTTGTATGATCCTTTAAGAATGGATCGGTAACGGAATAGGCCAAGGGTGTCAAACTGCGACGCTCTGAAGCCTTTCGTGTTTCCCTCAGTTTAAAGGCGAGAATGTTTCCGTAATACATCACATAAGAATCTTCTTTCTGGCAAGAAAACTCTCTTTTATTGATTTTTATTTAGGAAAAAGTACTCCGAGACTAAGTTCGCTACACAATTTCTACGCTAGTTAGTAGGTACAAAATTCTAATGCTAACCATTATTTTCGAGCAAGATAATATGAATCAGCTCAAAGATCACTATTAACCGATGAAAATCTGTCCGTAATAAAGTTTGATCACAATTATTGCCTCAATATCTTGAGAAGATGAGGCAATCTATGGCCGGTTTCCGGCAAGAAAGAATAAAAAACAGCACTGTATTTGTGTTTTAAATTTATTTGTAAATATCATAACCTTTTTTTTCAAAATCGCACAAAAAATTAAAGCAACTATTAATTACTACCTCCATATGTATCTTTTGAATGTATGCGTTTTATAAATTTTTGAGCTTACTACTGTAGTTTATAGATTATTGAACTACACAAATCGATTTCTTATTTTAACTTCTCAATAAATTGGATGTTTTTAATATGAATATAAAACAATTAATATTCAGAAGTAAATTTAGTAACTACATGTAGTACGGTGAGTATTATCCTGGTAGTGAATGGCCCACATCAGTGATGACTTTGAAACCCCTGGTATAGGCTGTGAAGGCAAGTAACCTCCCTATTTTCCTTCCTCTAATAGCTTTAATGAGTGCGAGTCTCACCCGTGTATTTCCTTCCAGGGCGATAATTAATTTTCGAGAGAGCGCATTTAGAATGATAAAGACCCTAACCTGTTTACAAGCAAGGTTTATCATTGGGAGAGAGGAGAATATTAATAACACCCTCCTAAGCTCCGAAAACGGACGATGTCACCACTAAGATTTGCGGGAAAACGACAGTGAATTATATCTCTAACGTTTTGTGAATATCAAGTGCTCGGATTGTTTCAGTGCACAATGAAAAGGTAAATGAATTCATTCTTTAAAAATTAAATCACTCGCTCGTCGATCTGAAAGGTTAATTTTTGCTTCAATTTTATTCGGAACCTTTCTTTCGCCGATTTAGTTATTCAGGTTTGGTTTGAATGATTTAATTATTTGCAGAAATAAAGCTATTTCAAAACCCACTTGGAATTCCAATATCTCCCAATAAGAATAATAGTTTCGTGCCAAATATTTCCTCACACTACTTTAACTCATATTAAATGTTGCATGCCACCGAGTTAAAATAGGCAAAATTAAGAAATAGAATTCGCGTAATTATCTTTGTAATGTATATAGAACATTGATTACATAACGTTATTCTTAAATTATTTTCAAATAGAATTGGGAAATATTGCTTTCTATTTGTAACCTATGATTCTGTTTTTCTAAGCTAATGCCGCCGATAAGGTTACAAGAATATCGAATTACCGCAAACACGAGAAATTACTCAAAAAGTAAAGTTTCGCAGAGTGTGTTATCAGATCATGTTTCAAAATTTCGTCTCCCATATTTGAAAATTTTACTGTCGCAAAAGCCAATCATTAATTTTTTCATAATATTCGGATTGGAATTAAGAATCGTTGAAATTAACAAATGAAAGTAACGCTGAAGAATATTCTCAACCTTCTTTAACTATAATGTAATTAACAGTTCTTAGGTGTAAGCTAAAAATTATCATAAATTTTTTAGAAGCAAATAATTTTAGAATAATACTGAATTCGTTTGAAAGAAATATGAAGCAAGGACAGAACCTACGTATCTGAAGTGCACTATTCAAAGACTGTATCACTGGTTTTCCAGACTTTTGTTCTGTGAATCAGTCGGTTTCACATCGAACAAAACGGGAAGCGATGCCTGAATTAATTGTCCTAAGCTCAGGCTTCCTTTTAGCTATCGATCCAACCAACTAATGATTTTATTTTACTTGGACTGATGGAAACAAAAATCCCCCAATCTGCGTTCGTGGGGAAACACACCGGGTTATTTGTTTAGGGAAACGAGTTTTTAATCGCCAACAAATGACTGCGGAGGGATCGATATAGAGCCGATACCTTGGACGAGTTCGCATCAAACGAAGCCCTCCAAAACACTTTCTCTTCCATCGCCGTGGAGGGGGTGGAAAATAAAAACAAAAGACAAACTGAGATCGTAACTAAAAGTGAAGGGAGGAGCCGCTCCATTTCCTCGAAGAAAATATTTTTGGTCGTGAGGGGTAGATAGATGACGAGATTATCTCCCCAAACATCTCACCTCTCATATGATTCTCCCCCAAGACATTCTTCCCAAGGTCCTCCTCAACATTAAGACCTTCCTCTCAAACACGATGACACTCTCATCGTCACGTATATAGACGGCGCTACTTGTAGCGAAATCTCATTGGCGACGCCGAGTGGAAGGAATGCGCACCTTTACCTCTTTCAAGTCTCAAGTGGCAAAAGGAAGTGACGCGGAATACGTGTTGATGCCGCAATTTCTCCGAATAACTGCTACGAATAATATTCCTTGAATAGTATTCGTTGAAGAACGCACAGCTGGAACTCCTCAAAATAGAAAGGTGGTGTCTAATGATGCTAATTAATTGGATTCCCGCGGAATTTTCGCCCTTCTATAAATAAGCCTTTTTCTCTCCAGAAACCCAGGATTCCAATTATGTTTTCCCCTATTACAGCATTAGTAAATAAATCTGTAAATTGATCTGTATTAAAACTAGTGTTGAACTGTTGGTTCTAAATGATAAGAAGATTTAAAACTTATTTACTCTCTTATTTTTCTGCATATTATTTCGGATTAATAAAACATTAAATTTTTTGAATTACCGCTATATCAAGGCAGAGACAATTAACCTTATATTTTATCCATAACTGAGCCTTTCCTTCAGACATCTTTATTTTAGGGTACATCATTTGATAACATTAGGTTACGTGAGTGGGAGAGCAAATTTGATGATAAATAGCAGAACCTGTCTATCCTCGTCGCCCTTAATTTTAATATTTTATGACATTGATTTTGCATTTACAGCTAATATTTAAAACCTTGTGCATGTGTAAAGGATTTATCAAATAGTTACCATTGTGAGAGGTATGTTTTTGTTTTAAGGTATACTAGTATTTTGTTTCCCAAACTTTAGAGTGATAAATCATTTTAACAGTGTTAATTTTTCGTGGAATGTTAAAATTTAATAGAAATATCTGTTATGCTCATCTTTTTCAATGTTTATTTAAGTAGATGAAACTGGATGTAACTCTACAAGGTTTCACACGTTTCTAATTAGAAAACGGCTAAAAATTCAAATTCAATATTTTGCTACCCGTCGTGCGACATTCATCGAAAAACGTAATTTCTATTAGAGGAAGCGGAACGGAAGAAAATGCGGTTACTTGAGGTGAAAAGAAAGGTGTGGCCAAAAAAATTTAATTAACAAGAAAGAGGCGGAAGATTTCATTTCAATCGATAGCGTATTGTTTCCTTGATGCGAATATCTAAATCGATATTCAATCCAAATTAAGGAAAAGACAATCAGCTAACAATGTTGCGTAAAAAATGTGCAAGCATCGGTAAGAGTGAAGGTATGAATAGGCAGTAAACTAATAAATCAGAAGCTGTCTTCCTGGGTAGAGAAAAGAGAATAAGTAGAACAGTAAGTTTTATGCAGACAATAAAAGGCAGAGAAAGGGCTTACAGAGGGATCGAATTGAATATACATTGGATAACTCTGTTCGCAAATACCTTGAATTGGCATTAAGAACTACCAGTATAAGAGACGTTAAATGATGAGAACATTTCCAAAAGATACATTGAAATTACAAGTGAAAATCTGACTGTGTTACCTCTACGTACATTTAATATATATAAATGATAAGGAAGGGATCAGAATTGCATATTTCTTAGCTGTTTACATTTGTGGAACATTTCAAAAGGGAAATGCGCCGAGAAAAAGAGAATTCCAGAAATTATTCGAAATAGACATATTTCACGTAATGATGGACTTAAAATAATATACGAATAAAATTTACATTTGGGTGACATAATCAAGGATGTGATCAAGGACTGGATTTAATTGTCAAAGTTTTAAAGAAAGATTTTTTATCAATAACCGAAGACATTGCCAGAGTGGGAACTAAGTCCTAAGATGTAAATTAAAATTTCCGAGCATTAAGGAGTTATTCCTTTAAATTTTCCAGCTATGTCCTCATCAAAGTCAACTTTCTACCTTTTACGATATTTTAACTCGATATTACGAGAAGTTCCGCATTGATAATCTATCATTTTCCCTTGAACTGGAGGTTACTCATGTTGAAACATTTCCGGTTTTTACACATTGGGTTAATGCATGATTTAAAGTGATAACGGAGTTTTTCTTTTCTGTTTGCAGGGAGGAGACATGGATTAGGTTCTTTATCTAACACGTAGTTGACTGCAATTCTCAACGACAAAAAGTGAGCGAACTTCTAGATAAACCTAAACTGTGGCACACTCAAACATATAGAGACAAAAACGAGCGAAGCAAAACCATTTGTTTACATTTCTGAAGAACCTTCAACCTCGCTCCTAGGTGTCACAACCATCATTTTACTCGAAACCACTTTAAACCTAGCCCTTTATTCCCCGCGGACGTACTTCCATCAATGGACCGTTTTGAAAGAGGGCGAAACCGCGATATTCTCCACCGTGTGGGCACTCTTTGAAAGGGACGGGTACATCCACAAATCCAGGACGTGGAGAGCGGGACGTTTATGTGTTTGCTCCGGGATTGTCTCGACGAGGTAAAAGGTGTGACTCGCTTTGGTTCCTCATCGAAATGTGATTGCGAATGGGAACTGTGAGCGTATATGTGCGGATGTTACTGCGGTATAGGTCAGACGGTGAAATTACCCTCGAGGGAATGCTTGCCTTACGTATGGAGGTAGTCAATTGCGGTGCCCATTCCCCTCTGGTTACCGGGTGGAATTTGGAAATAAACACACCTCTCGCCGCCAGCCCTTCTTTGTGAACCCTTAAGACGCCCAACCACTGGACCTCCACCCGAATATCGATCGAACATGCCGTAGACCTCTCCACCTTCTTTTCCACCCTCCCCACGCGGGCATCTCTTCCCACTGCCCTTTACTCCCTCATCTCTATTCTCCGTACCATTTTCTCTTGCAACAACTCATTCTTACTCTTTGCGATTCACTATTCCAGCATTTTGTTTTGATTGGGGATGTAGCGAAAGATCTCCCTTAAGCATTTGCTGATAATCGTGCGTAATGATTGAGTTCTCTTGGTTCTGACTTGGTGTTTTGCAACTCCCTCTACAAAAAGTATGCCATGATATTCCTGTTTATTTAATATTTGAATATACTTTAAAGATAAATATCATTTAAATGTCCCAGAGCAGTTCCTTCCTGTTACCATTTCTCATCAAAACGTTTTATAATTAAATATGGAAGTATTATAGTTTCGATATTTATTATAATAATCCTTTTGTGAATTTACAGCAATTTGCTACTTTTTACAGTTAATTTGGGTCAGAAATATCTTCTTACTGCTATATACTGTTTTAGTAAGATAAAATATAATATTCATTCCTTCCATTTTGAGTATTAGAGTGTTTCTCTAAAGAATACTCCGATAGACATAAACGGACGAAACAAAGTAAGGTTCCATAGACAAGCACAATTTAATACTTTAAGTGGTCCTTTAATTTCGTGAATGAATCAATCAATCAGCAGAATATCTCTCCATCAAATCACATGCTTAATTTAACGCTATATGCTTTGGCGACCTATGAATGGCTGTTGCCGATGAATGCTTGCACTAAGTGATCAAGGACGCAACGAATGCAGTCGTTATTTTGCTCGCTATCGGTTAATTTATTCCAGACATCCGACGCAAGGGCAAGAATTTGACTTAATTGCAAGAGTTAAAAGTTTCGTTCCACTGATGTTCGAATCTCAATGGGCAGCAGGAATAGAATTAAACTTAACAAAAGGGTGCGGTAATTCGCAACGTGCATCCTTAGCCTAAATTCTACGAGATTACCATTTAACCTCCGTGAATCACCCCCCCCCCCCTTTCGAAACCGCCTCCTCCTCTCCCACTCCAGCCAACGTTATCGACCTTGAATCCGAGTTTTCGGGGGTGGAAGCTGTGAGACGGGCGGGATGAGAGCGTATGTTGGTTCAGAAGGAGAGAATGGTTTCGGAGTGCTGACGGGACGCAGAGGGATGGACACGGTGTCAAAAGAAGGGGAGAGGGTATCGATAGGGGTCAAGGTCACCGAATGATAAATCTCCGAGATTGAGCGACTCCCGTTACTCGAGATTTTGCGGCAAATTACTCTTGGTCTCGGTCGACCGCGTTGGCCCAAGGAAGGAAGGGAAAGGGAAGTCAGACCGGAACGAAACCAACTTCTTCCATTAGTGGAAAGAGAACTTTTGGCCCAAAGAGGGATTGGTAACATCTGTAAGTAAGGCCTAGCGAAATCCCTAGGATTTGAAGAGCACGGAAAAATATTGGGTCCAGATTTGGCGCAATACGTAACTGGTTGGAGGATCATAAATATAGGTGGAACATCCAAATGGGAAAACGCCAACCGTGATCTCTCCTTGTGCCCAATTTTATCACGGGTAGTTAGAATCATATGTGCTGAATACTAAGCTGTAATTTGGCCAAACGCCACAAGAAAACTCCTCCGTTAATTTTCCTGTCGTCATTTGCTCTTAAAGCGCGAGCGATTTGGAACGGATTGTTATCGGCTCCATTGATACTAGCCAAATAGTAAATCTCTATTTAATAATATCTCTTCCGGTTGAGTGAATGTAAACTCTAGGATTAGCGCACGGCTACCTTCAACTTCACAGATAAATATCTCCTTTCACTTTCCATCCGCAGATGAAGAGACAAAAATCCCTCGTAACGCCTACGACGCACGATTCCTCAGTGACGACAACAACGGAGCAAGAGTAACCCCTTCCGCTATGTAAACAAAATATCTCCCCGCATGTCAGAGTACGTGTGTTTATGCGTGGCCGGCGGATTGCGGCCGGACTACTTTCTTTGTGTACCTCTCTCCTTTCCGTTCCCATGACGACGTACCTTCATCTTCATGGTGGCGGCTGTAGCGGAGGAGTAAGCTGTCCGTCAGACACGTCTCCGGAGACGACGTCTCGCCCCCAAGGCGGATGGCGACGTTGAACCGCGGCCGCGCGCCGTGGTAGAAACGACTGTCCCATTCACCTGGACCGCGGTGCGGCTTCCCCTCCCCCTCGTTCCCCTTCCCCCCCGCCCCTTCGACCCCCTTCCCCCACTGCCCCG
>KZ308759.1:0-17095 GCA_000376725.2 Ladona fulva | reverse complement strand
TTTATATATATGTGAGTTCCTTAAACATTCACATATTTGTCTGGGGCCTTAATATATACTTAATTACATAAAATTAATGCAATTGGCTGCTTGCTGATGTAATTTGAGGTGACCATAAAATAGGTGTTTTTATAGGGTACCTACCATTTGCCTTTACCTATATACTTACTTTTGTAAAGAATATATGTATTTAAAAGGGTGAAATAAAAGATATTGTTATTAATACTTAAAAAATATTATTATTTAATATTCAAGAAAGAGAATTAAATGTAAGTTGCCTTTTATTGAACGCTTTCCCATAATTAAAAGATGAATATAAATTAAATATTTGCTTACATTAAGACTGATTACAGCATTACGGAAGATTTGGGAGATACGTAAAAATTCACCACAAGAGCCCTGATGTAAGCGTACACAAAAATTCCATGATAAAGGTCGAAATGTAGGCCCTAATCGCGGAAGTTAGAAAAGCTAACTATTCAACTATAGTCATATCATGCTGTAAAATCTTTAAAAGCTGCTGAAATTTGTGCACTTTCATTGTGCTATCAAACTACTAGAAAAAAGTAAGTGAGCCGCGTCAGAAAGCGGAAGGTGCTCCTCGTCGGATTCATTAGAAGGCTGGCGCCCTAAATTCGAGGGATTTCAACGCTATACAAACTCGCGATAAAAAATCCTTGGAAAAACCGCAGCGCCGCCTCTTTATTTTTCACTTTGTTCCCGTTGCGGAATTTCAAAATGTGAGGTGAGCAGTATCTATATCTAACGAATAATCTACGCAGGCCATTATAACATTCCTGTTTTCTCTCACTTCGTATCACTCGCAAGCTCTCGTTTCAACCTATATTCGTGCACTCCTTCTGTTCAGGGACCCGTTTCATTTTTCACAAAAAAACTATCAAAAATAGATTTGGTAATTTTATTAGCGTTATTCTCTTCACCCTGATTGTAAACTGACGTTCCTTTTTTTAAATCACGACTACTAAAGTTTGTATTTTGGCTCGGAAATTGCTAAGGGTACGAGAAGGTTTAGAAGGGCGCAACTGAGAAGGTCGGATTTACTGCAAATAGCAGCGTACTATTAATTGGATGGGACTAAAATTTCGCGATCAAAATTTCGTTTCCGTTTAACTCTTTAAAGCCGTAAAACTACGTTAATTGATACGAAAATGTTCAGGGAAGGCTAAAGGTAAGAGTTCTGGAAACATATATAGCAATCCAATAAAAATTTCCTATGATCCAATGCTGCATTACAGCGCGAATTTTCTGAAACTTTTAGTTGTCTTTCATTATTTTATGTAAAGGTTACCATATTTTGCAAGTGAAACTCCAAAGTCGATACAATTTTTTTGCTTGGTTTAATAATTAATTTTAATACTTGGTTTAAAGGTATAAAACTATCATAAATCTAATCGTCAGCTTAAATGAAGAAAGTTTGGAGGAAATAAAGACCTATATTAGATCATCGTTTCCTGCGGTCCTTAATAGGCCAAATTTGAAGATCAGGGACAACTGCTACTATTAAATATTGCACAAAAACAATCCAACATTTGATAAACTTAAACTTTATAATGTGGCCTAAAATTTAATGCACGTTTCTCTTCTCCTTTTTCCAGTACTAATAATACTAACTAATACTCTATAAATAACTCATCACTTGTGATTTTGCTTTTCTTCAATAAGTTTGATTGATGACTAATGTGTTTGAATTTATTATCACTTGTGAATACTACATTCCTCAAGTAAACCCGGAAATACTTTTTGTTTTTCATGCCAAGCCGAATAAATAATTCCCAAATGATATACCCCATGAAATATCTTGGAGTTTGCTGATTTATCCTGAAGTCGGAAAGGTACTTTCCTCTCCATACCAACTTCTTTACCCAGGTCCTCGAAAGTAAAGAATATTCGCATGTTTTCAAGATGCAAACGACAAGATAAAGAAAACATGAAAAGGAATTCCTGAGAAACCCTTTACCATAAAAATATCCCAATATAACTTCACTAAAATGGCAAATAAAACGGAAGGAGAGAAATAAGTCTCTATAGCTGTAGGGAGTCAGAATAATCTGATGTGCAAAACAGGAAGATAAAATGTGGAGACGAGGATATGAAATTTCCCTTTGATATCCCGAAATTGCGAACGGGGTAAGGGGGAAAGTTGCGGAGGACAGGTGATCCAGAATTCCTCGCATGATACGTGAAGATGAGTACCAACAAAAACAATTTTCTCGGAAATTGGAACGTGAAACGTGTTGGAGAAAACAAAATACGCGCGTACATGTCGTGTGTGCACGAGTGTGACAAGGGCATGCGAGGCGGTGTTTAAGAGGCAAGAGAAGAGCGAAACTGGAGAAGAAACCCGCTGTTGTGTAAACTGAGATGAGAGGCGAAAGACTACAGAAGGAGAAAATTAGGAAACAAAATGGATGGAGAAATTCTCATATGTTTGAGGAAAAATGCCCTCTTTTAGCGGAGAACTTGAGCGTGTTATTCTGACAAGCTCTCGTCGTAAACATATTAACTGAAGCAAACGCAATAAGATGCGCGACTTGGGTTTCACTTGAAATGGAATATCTATTTTTGTCAACCGGTGGATGCCAAAGAGAAGTTAATTAATATTAAGCGTGGGTGTATTCTGGTCCAAAATCTTTTTACTTGATGGTTATTTCTTACATTACAACGGCAATCAAGATTTATGAGAGTTCCTAAAGTGGGACATTTTAAAATGAAACGTAAATTTGGTTACATGTAATGTGAAGAAGGTAAGTAGTCATTAAAAGAAGATAAGTAGTCGAAGGCTATGAAAATGATCATTTTCTCTTAAAAATCATATTTTGATTGAATGAAAACAAATTTTGTGATAAGGCTATATTTGCTAAAATAATCCAAGGCTTCAGATCGATTCGTTTCAATAATTTAAAAATTACTCAAGCAATAATTAACACAATTAAAAGATTCAGTTCCAAATTAATTAGCATTAAATGCGGATAAGAGATAATCCCGGCAACGTTTATATCAATATTAGGGTCATATTACGATGAATTACTCCAATTTGAAAAATATTCCTTCCTGCAAAAACGCATGCAAATTTTAACATTCATTAAATTTGGGTACAAAATACTTAAATTTTATTTTCAACTTCCGTTTCCTTTTTATCGATAAATAATACAAGGCTCGAAAACAACTTACTTGTTTAAAATGTGATATCGTTCAGGTTAAAACTCTTTAAGTGATATTTCATCAAACTTACAGCAGTCAGGTGAAAAATCCTACTGTCGTTTAGCTAAAAGCCCATTAAGTATCATTGACAGGCAGTAAATGACTCAGTCAATTTCTGTAAAAATTCCATTTAATTCACTAATTCAAACCATAGATAACCTTATCCAAATTAATTATGATTTCCAGAAAATACTTTTGAGCATTTATTTACTTATTTTAGAAAAACGACCTTAATTAAAATATTCAATTGAGAAGTAAACTCTTCTGTGAACAGATGTATTAGTAGAGAGGATGAAGAGCACAGATAATTACATTATTAACGCTTATTGGTGAACTTGAAGAATAAAAAAATAGCTAAGAAAACTTTCAATATAAGTATAATAGTAATGAAAACATATTTTTCTAAGTTCAAGGAATATATCAATGCATCTTAAGTTTTATTTAGTTCCAAATAATAATTTTAAAGAACATTTCCTTCTCATAAGACTATTTCTTATTGGTGTTACATGGAAGAGAACATTTTCTGTTCAACTTCTCTTACTGATTTTTTACACTTCAACATTTCACATTTTTTCTTAACCTTCCTTTTATGATTCCAAAATTAGTTTAATTTGGACGAATGAGAAATCATTATTTTTGATAAACATTATTTGCGTAATTAGTTCCTCTATCCCTACAACATTTCCAATAGATCCTTTTCGCTTAATCCAAAATATAAGTGGATATTTACTAAGATTCAAAAAGAATATTCCTCTGATGTATAGGAGCGCTGTTGTTTACTTATATATTTATAGATGGATATTAATATGGATGATCTATCATGATGTATGTTATATTATCTTATAGTTTTAGTTATTTTAATTTAAACTTAGGAAGTATCGTATTGTACTAAAAAGTTTTATTTTGTATTTCTTATTTATTACTGTGATAAAATAATTTTGATTGTGCCTATGGGGATATCCAACCATGTGTTTCGTGTGAAAATTCGTGAAAAAGTTTTCGTGTACGTTATGTAATACTGCCATAACATATAAATTTAGTTCGCAACTTTTATTGTATAACATTTAGTACTTTTCTCTTAATGCAAAACTTCTTAATGTCAATCTTGTTAATGTGTTACCTTAATGTATAACTTCATAACATGTAACTTTTTAATTTTTACCTCTAAATATGCACCGCATTGCATATGGGAGGCTTTCGTATTCCCGTCTTTGGGCGGATGCCAGGCAATGACTGTCAACATTAATAATTAAATCACACTCCCCTCTACCGTTGTCAACTGGCCGGAAGGCCAAATGGCTACATATATACAAGTAATGATAAAGATAAACATATGCTGTTGTTTACTTTATGAGAATTACGAATGGATTATAAGAAAAACGATTCGTAACATTTCTGACGTTTTCGTGATTGCTGTTGAAACTGTATGCTATAGTATTAGTATTGTTAAAAGTGCTTCGACAGCTTAGGTCATTTCGCACGTAGGACCCCACCGGGAATCGAACCCGGGATCGCTTTCACCGAAGTCGAACGCGTTGCCCACTTGGCTATCCGGGAGCCCCTGTATGCTATAAAAACCTTTAGTTAGTAAACCAGATATGGTATTTATCATTTTGGTTGCAAAAGCAATTAAAAAGCGATATATCAGAGAAGTGTATAGTATTCCTATATTGAGGATTTAAGTTCAGTAAGGTGACTTTCAGGAGTAATATAACAATCATAGTATGAAAGGCTCTAAAGCTTATGAGAAATGGGGAAAAATGGAAGGTCACGTTATACGACAGAGATGCTTCCTATGAGATGCGTTGTGAGGTAAAGTCAAGAAGGTTATGAAGATGGAAAATTTCCCCTTTGATCATTTAAAATAATGAAGTGGATATGAGTATGCGATGAGGAGGAGAGAGAGCAGAGATGAGGTCACTCCGGGAATCTGCTGCCTCGGAGATAAAACGATCCCGCGCAGAAACATCGAAAATTCGAGATTAAACTATTTTGGTCACTCCGCCCAACTTTCATAGAACCTCCAAAAATGGAGCAATATACGTCTTTAGGAAATTCCTCATCTCTGCAGTGCATTTTCCAACCACAGAAGTCTAGAGGAAGAGTGACGAAGGAAAGCTGGGAGAGAATGGCACAATTTGAAAGCAAAAGGAAGCTTCTATTGGGAAGCGGACAGCAAGCTTAGTTTTCCTCTGGCCAGAGAAAGAATAGAGGCAAGCGGGTAGATGAATGAATATTGCAGGCGGAGGAGATTTCAACAGAAGAGAGGGGGCATTGTGGGTCAGGTGCTTCTCATTCTACCGCCGTCGGCTAGCAAAGCATCCGATGATTAAAAATGCTTATGATGGCGGAACTGTGCACCAAGATCGTGCACGCGGTCTTTCTCTACATTTGGTTTCTTCCGCAGAGCGCGAAAAGCATGCGCAAGGTTCAATCTAAATTTCTATTTGTCGATAGTTATGATAGCATACTATTTCATTCATAATTTTCGAAGTTTATAGAGTATTTCTAATTCCTTCATAGCTTTATTTTCATCAATTTTTTTAAAAATATTTGAGCAATTAATAATCGACCTCTAATCATTTATCTTCTTCACTTCAAGGACTAGCTTGAGATTTCATAGAAACCTAGAGCATTGTCCAATAGATAGTGGCCTTATCTATCATTTTTTTATTTATATAATTAATATTCATTCGTTCATAACAACAATTTTATGATATTTAAAAAGAATTGAAATTTACTTAAATATATCCAAATTGAGTTAGTTCTATGAAAACGTATGTGCAGTACAATTTTTGACTTCAGTGGTTAAGTGTAAAAGATGCCCACATGGGCCTGACCTCTACAAAAGAAGAGTGGAATAATAACAATAATATTTCAAAGGCCATCTAGACCATGGATTCCCAAATAGGGATACTCGAACCCATAAGGGTATGGATGGCTAGTCGAGGGATACTGTGAGCAAGTATATAATGTTATAAAAATAATATTTAGATTAGTTGTTTCAGCAGCATCCTCCTAATATTTCATATTGGTACTGTTTTGCAATATTTCGCTGCTACTTCATGTTGGTGCTGTGGTTATTTTCAAAATTTGTTTCTTATTATTACAACTTAGGAGTGCGAGATAGTTTACATTGAAGCCCAAGGAGGCGCGGGAACCCGTGATTCTGTGCTACAGACCGTCGAACCAGAGTGGATATTTTCGTTTTATTTTAAAATTTTATCATAAAATACCTGCATATCGTAAAATATACTTATTATGAAGTTAAGTTGGACTTAAACAAAAATACCTGAAAAAAATGTATTATAGTTTCTGATAAAATGCGGATACAAACCATTTTCACCAATATAAATTGATAAAGTTGGGAAAGGGTGATTTACTTATTTGTGCATTTCAGTATCGTAGCAATACTAAAGTTTGTGAAATCTAAAGAATAACAGTAGCCAAGCGTTTCTCCGATTACGAGTGATTGATGCGGTAACAAGCCAATGACATATAACATTACATGTAGAAATTTCGCCATGTCCACACCATTTTCTCAAATGGGTTCCCCTCATTTACTTGGTTCCTGGTTCCTTTCTTTGGAAACCTTAATAGTTCCCATAATTCTTCGTTTCCAGGGTTGGGTCTTTGTGGCTCACACTTTCCTCGCCATATCCAATCCCCGACATCACCATGGACTGCATTAGCCTGGCCGCACTTGGATCATTAACCGAATTTCACCCTTAAAAGCCCTCCCTCGGACGGTTGGAGGAAGAAAACCGTTTAAAGGATCTTTTCCCTCCCTTTCGATTCATAACCCGATTCGCGCTGCCCTCTTCCAACGATTATCCCCTTCCGTCTTTGGCGCCTTCCTTTTCTCATTTGTCCTTTAGAAGTTGTGACCCAGTCTCTCTCTCTCCCTTCCGATGGCGGCCCAATCATGCGGCTCCGCTGAATTAGCGAAGAGATGGCGCTACGAACGTCAGCCTTTGCCGCCATCCTTTCGCTTGATTTGACAGGTGGATGCGCTGATTTCACGATTAAAAGCGGCGGAAAATCGAAAAGGTCTTTCTACCTCCAAGGCTGTGGAGTTTAAGCGCTTTGGTCCAGTTAAGCGGGGGTGTTTCTTATTACAAGAGGGGGGTCTGACCAGCATCACTTCTATTGTCACCCCCAATTCCGCAATAAAGTATTAGTAATTAATTGTTTTGAGGATGCTACAACAAGAGCAAGAGTTGTCCAAACTCTGGCTGGAAAGCTACACTTAAAACTATCAAACGCGTGAACCAAGAAGGAGTTCGGTCTTCATTTGGTTAATTTTGGTGTCGTTGGCTTCCATTCTTAGTGTATAATATGTACTTAAATCGGTAATATAATATATACTTCAAATTGACTTTAACTAATGGACGTTCTACTGGTCTTCACAGATACACTCCAAAAATATTCCAGCAGCTTTATGATTTTAAAGACGAGGTATTATGCAAGTAAGTTTGTGTGAATTAATAAGTGTCTTACAAGACATTTAGAATTTATTTATTTATTCAGATTAATTTTTATTTGTCATTTTATATTGGCAAACTAAGAGAGAGTGGACGGAAATTTCGTTTTCCGTTTGGGTCAATTAATGGGTAGACATCAGTAACTACTGGGGTCGTTTGATTTAACGCTAGTCTATGAATACTATGGTACAGAATATGAAAATCGGAACAGCACACAACCGTCATATATGATAAATTAATAAATGTGAAAATAAATATAGGCTAATATTTTTGTTTTATCAAATTGTTTATACGTGACTATTATGTTGTTTTGTTATCCTATGCGAAATAACAATAAGTTGATAACTTTAAGGTTACGATCTATTATTATACTATACCATCAAAGGAATTAGAAATTAGTATAATGTGGTCGACTTCACTTTCTGAAATGTTGAGGTCAAATCTGACTTCACAAGTATATAATGTTTTGTAAAAATATTACTACCCAAATATGCAATGCATTAACAGGTTATTATAATCCACATGAAAAATTTTAAGTCAAAAGAGGCCAGAGAAATGTCAATGGGCGGTTGCATAAAGGATTTAACATTTCCTTATTCAAGGATACATATTCTGGGATCGTAACTAATTTATCTAACCCTTGAAAGATTAGCGGGCCAAATGTGATCTTCAATGAGTCGCATTCTGGCCCGCGCGCCTTACGTTGGACAAGCTAATTCAAAACTATTATTGGGGATCAGAATGGTAATAGCTCTAACGATAATTCATAAACATGCATCACAAACACACACATGCATCGGTATTGCGAGTAGATCTTTTCTTAAGACTTTCACGTCGTGAAGAACCATTTCCTTCCAAATAATTTTAAAAGATCCAAAATTATATAGAATATACATCTCCGATTGTTTTACATAGTGACAGAGATTGTAGCATGTGTTAAGTAACACTTTTTCGTACATATTCTTTTTCTAAAAAAAACATTGATGAACCCAGTAAAGTCAAATAATTCCATTCAGTGACGCAAATAATGATGGATAAGAACAAAACGCAGTACCATAATGTAACTTCATACTTTTAGATTACATATCACTGTGTCATGCATTTATGACGACTGATTCTTATATTTACCAAAATAGCTAAATTAAATACACACAAAATTCAACATCTTAATTAAATAGCAGCCGTTTTACTCAACCATTTTAACTAGGAAATTCGATAGTGCATGTTGAATACAATCAAATGTATTTGTAAATACTCCCTTAGGATTCATGATTCTCTAACACGATGGCCTATGGGATGGCCATCGTGTATAGGCCACGATGGCCTACATGGGAGTAATACATAATTCTTTACGTTAAAATATAACTTAAGCAGCAATGTAAGAATCGTATATCTGATGTCGCTGATGGGCGATATATCTCCCTAAATTACTATATCTATCAAACGGTGAGGGAATAAATGCTATTGGCAGAGCTTGGTGAATTCCTACGATCTCGTAATTAATTTAGAAGTAAGTATTGAACGAGTTCAGATATCGCGTTGATTGAAGCGCGAGAATCAGATCTGTCAGGTGAAATCGGCCGTGAAAATCGGTCCCTCGTTTCACTTATGACTGCAGAATTGGAGGTCTTTCACACTATAATTAAATGAAAGGCGGAAGATTTAGGTAAAGGAGAATTAAGTGATTTAGTGCAATCAAGCGGAAATTAAATGTATAACAGCCGAACCATCGAATGTTTTAACTTCAAATTTGAAGAAGAGATTCGCGCTCCTGCGGAACGTATCGTGCAGACTCCAGAATTTAAGGCATACAATTACGTTAAACAGAATCTCCGAGGCTTATCTGTGCATCGGATATTTGCAAACCCACAATTCACAAAGAAATTGTACCCCTTAATCAAAACCAAGAATGGCGAACCTTTTGTATCAGAAGTGCCATTTTTGATGAATATAAAGATGAAAAAAAAAAAAAAATTGCGTACTAATGTGGCACCGTTGAGTGAAATATTATATATTGTATTCATTGAGGGTCTACATTATAATTTCATCGATGGAATTAATATGTTGTAATTGTCAAAAATAATCATTAATTGCCATAATTAATGACCGAAATCCACATTTATTTTCTCTTGGACTTCACTCTTTTAATAAAAATATACAAGGTTATTGCCGTCAGATTTCCGCGAGCCGGAAAGGTTCTTTCGCGTGCCACTTCGGGCACGTGTGCGATTGGTTCGCCATCTTTGGTCAAAACTACGCGAAAGTAATCGATTAGGTAAGTTGAGCCATAGTGCATTCACCCCCTGCCACATGTAAGGAGGCTTCCAGGGTTCATATGTACGTGGAGATGAATTACCATCGGCGCTTTATCTTTTTAAACAGCAGCATTGACTTTGTCACAATTCATTGAAATTGTTCCCATCGGAGAATGACTGTCCTTTTTTCAACCTCGCAGGAAAATTAAGTCAGCCTTAGTTCATTTCCTTCGAATATTAAGAACAAAGGAAGTGGAGGATAACACTCGTACGTTTCCATTTGATTCGACTTACAATGCCTTAAATATTTCCGTTTATCATTTAAATAATTTGTACGAAGCTACACGCTATCATTTTTCTATCATTTTTTACTAGGATTTAGTTTCTATAGTATATCTACGAAGTATTTTTAAACGGAAAACTTTGCCACGAAAGATTTTATATCAATAAATTCTGAAGAGAAAGTGTAGTTACTGGCAGAATAATCTACGTCAGTTTCACTATTTTATGAAAACAAACGTTTGCGCTCATTTGTTTACTGAAGACTTCCACCGAACAATATTGTTTGTATATTTGTGACGTAAATCTTGCTTTTGTTTGTTTCCATATGTCTTCTTTAATTGATCGAAATGTTTTCCATTCGGAATTGGATTGAGGTAAATTTGATATTCAAAATGTCCGTGCGAGATAATAACGCAACACAGAAAAGAAAAATTTACTTCGAAAACGAAGATGACCACTATACCGAATGTGATTTTATGAATAACATGCTCATATTAATATAATTTAGAGGATAAAGCAATCTAAAATGTTTGCAATATATCGAGCATACATATTAATACTTATTTTCAAGCGATTTTATCAAACTAACTTGCAGTGATCGTGACAGTTCAAGTTGATTTTGTCAAGTTGACGGACGTTATAATTATGTTTTCTTTCCTTTGAAGCTTGTCTTAAGAGCTGAGAAATCATTAAGAGAACGTTCACGTCCATAAGAGCAGAAATCGTGTTTTTTTAAATTGTGTAAGGAATACGGATTAGAATTTGAGTAATGTGATCAATTAAAAATGCTTGATCAGCGACGTAAAGGCGAATTTATTATTCACACGAAACAATTCATGGAATGGTTACCCTTGCATAACCTTTTTCAAGTGTGGCCTTCACAAGAAAAAAATGAATTTATTTTTAAAATGTCTCTTTATAATAGTTTCGTTGTATCAGTATGGACACAATTTCTTCTCTTCATAAATACAAAAGTATAAATTCCATGTTATCGCAGTAAAATTAAATAGTGGTGACACAGATTAATATCTAATCACGGATAACGGATCTTTGTAAAAATTCTTATCCGTGACCGCATTAATTAGACCATGCGGGAAAACCAGAGGCCGTCACCATGAAGGACAATCCGAACAAATCCCATAGAGTTTCATTCACAGAGGAAAATTAAACAAAACACGAGAAAAAATTATAGCCGAAACAAAACGTTCTCCGGAGCGTTTTTGAGAGCCTATACAGGTCATATTAAACACACACGGCTGAAGGGGATAAAATTCATTCGGAAAGGGTTTGTGGAGGATTATAAAAAATATCTCCGTATCCATTCAGGGGAGCCAATTAACCAGCACCCACAGTTGGAACCACGCCAGAGGATTTCTCCCTTGCCTTTTAGACCATCGGTCTGAATTTTATTTTTAATAAAAACTTCCCTACAAACCGATGCATTGAAATAAAATGACCCTATGCTAAGCCTTGGACGGAAATGGGAAAGAATATGACGAACGAAGACCGAAATGAGCAAGATTCTTTCAGCATTTATCTCTCTCGCATCATCACGAGGGGAAATAATGCATCCTGAGAGTATAAAACGCCTCGTTACGGCGCTTCTGCTTCTTTGTTTATTTCTATCTTTCGAAGTCAGGGGTGGAAGAAGGAGTGGGTGTGTGGAGTGGGTGGAAGAATGAGTGGGTGCATTTGAAAGGTCAAAAACCCTCGAGGGGTGACCACTTGGGGTGCACATGCATCCCGCCTTCGCACGTGCACGCACCCGTTCGAGCGTTTTCCCGCCATCTCGCGCCACGGCGGACAAGAGACGATCGATATGTTCAGTCACAAGCGCTGCCAGCGGTACGTGACGGAGCACAAATTACTTCGCAATTAGAATGCCGCTGGTTGCTCTCTCTCCCTCTCTCTTAGCGTCAGCTCCTCCTTCGAACCTCGCCCGCCTCTGCGGCTGATTTCGCGCATAACAAGTGAAGCTCACTTTCCGTGAAATGGGTTCTTACCTATCCTATGACATTGTGACGTACCTCGAGGGATGTGTGTTGGCGTGGAGATGTGCCCATCCGTAGGTGGCTTGCGAAAATCACTCTACTGCATAACCATTGGGACGCGTGATTGATTTGTTTTCAATTGCTTTGATCCCTCTTTCGGCGAGCGATGACGCAAGCGATCGAATTTCGTCAGGGAAAGAAAAATGTAGCGAATGCTTAGGGCAGATGAAACTGCAGAATTTTATGGAATTGCACCGATTCGAAGCTTTCAAGGATCATAAAAGCAATGAATGCAAGGGACGGGGTTGGCAAATTTTATCCTAAAATCCCCTGCGATACAAAATAATGGTGGAATATGCATTCAAATTCACTGTTCCTTCGATCACGAAGCAAAATGGTATTTTGATTGGTCTTCCTAAAATAAATTCATAAGCATAGAAAAAGTGAGAGCATAAATTATTTTCAGTCAATGCTTACGGAGTGATAAGTGAACCAATGAGATTGAAAAAATTATCCCATTACCGTTCCACTAACGCTCGGAATTCATTTAGCTCCTAGAAATTATTCTTAGTACTATAGTTGTACTACATACTCCTCAGGTTTTAATCAAGTACTACATCCTTCCTAATTTTAAGAGCAATCTTTTTAACTTATCCAAAGGCTTCTCCTGGAACCTTTTTAGCTACGAAATGCACAAAATTATCCCCCCCGTGAAACTTCACCAAAGAAACTGAATGAACTCTTACCAGAAGAAGTCATTTTAGAACAACTATTAAGTACAAATTAATAGCTCATACAACTTCTTCCGCGTACTGAGTCTATTTCATATTACAAATTCGATTTGACTTTTAGTCGATTATATTTAAAGATTCGTCGTAAACCATCCATTACTTTCATCTTACTCTACTGTCTCAAAATATGACATCTTAATATATAACGACACATTGGGTTACTTAAGAATGATATGGTCCTACTGTGCCATTTTATTCTTTTTGATTAAATTTCAATATCATTCCGATCATGCGGAAAGTCCTCTTGAAAACGAACATATATCGCTTAACTTATGGAATTATGAGAAGTACACGCTCTTATTGGGAACGCGATAGAATTTCCAGCTGCTTCTTTATTTCATTCGACCAATTTGCGACGTATGAAATAAAAAACGACGACATTAGATTATGCGACCGATATGGAGATGGTGGTTTAATTTTCGGTCTGGAGAAATCGAGAGAGATTAGAGAACTCACCTCCGATGACGTGAGGTAGCAGAGCCTTGAATCAGCGCTTTCGATGGATGCCTGCTGGACTATGCCGTACCTTCCCCCGCCTTCGCGACCGCCGCCATCGCCTGCGTACTCTGACCGGATGCTGTCCTGACGCTCGAACATGCCGGTGCTCCTAGGAGAAGGTGAGGGAGACATAGAGAGAACAAAACATTTGGAATGCGGAGAGGAGGAAGTGTTGCTACATATGGAATCAAAGGCCCTAGCTTAGACAAAAGAGGAAACGTATGAAAGCCATTAGATCACGAGCATTTCATTCAACCCTCTTTCTATGGAAACATAATTGTGTTTACAGTTTTGTGAATGTGGTATAATCCTAAGTATCGGTACGAGCTTTTAGGAGGATTTACAAAAAGTGGCGTAAGCCCTTTAACACCAACCTGATTAAATTATTATACTTAATTATTTGAATTTAAAAAGTAAGGAATAACTTTCATGAAGTAGGTATAAATTAATTTGAAGGATTTTTGAATAAGAGTTTATACGAGATTATAAATAGAAAATTCTATATCTAGATCCACATGAGGAAACCATTTCGATACATCCCTCCTTAGAACTACACATTGTCACACTCATGATCAGCATATGCGATAGGGATGTAGCAACAGTATTGTTATTAATATTGTTAACTCTTTGGTGATAAAATTATCTCTGATATATCTCATGCATATTCAGTATTAAGAATTTAAGAATGTACGAAAGTTATTTTAAATAAATATCTTTCTTAACCACTAGGCTATTATCATGCGGCTAACTACCCTTGTTGATTTCGTATAATAATTATTTGATAATCGGGAAATGCTCTGCAAATTATCTTTACAATAATAACGAATTTCGATTGAGATAGCGATTTAAAAATCAAAGCTCATGATAAAATAAGATCCCATAAAAACTTCAGGAAGGCTGTCATAAAAACAACGGAATGAGATAAAGTGATATTTCAAAAGGTTAGAGTAACCGATTATTCACCAAAATTCGTCCGTTCACCATCGCAATTTTCAGAGGAACTTTATTTAACTATCACCCCGAAATGGAAACAAAGTCGAGAGAAAGCGCAGAAAAACGTTTCAGGAGTGCCGACGAGACTGTGACCACTAGCGGAGATGCAGCTCACGGAAATTAAACACCGAGATTGCATCACAGAAGAATAGAGAGAAGCGACCGATTGACCTATAGATTAGGCCGAATAGATTACAGCGGAATCACAAAGACGGAGCATTTTTTCCGGCAGCACAGGAAACAAGGATACGAACAGTGCCACCGCAGTTTTTCTACAGCCTCATCCCCCGGCATAGGAAAAAACTCCTCGATGTAGTTATGACGTAACAATGCGGCTCTGGCGATTCAACCGATCGACAAAGGATACATTATTCTAGCTCCCTTCCATCCCCACTCGGCATCGATGCAAAAACCATGTACCACCGAAAGAGGAGCAAAACAACCGCAAGAAACGAGGTTTCGCAGTACGACGTGCAGCAACGGGTCCTCAGTGGGTCAAACAATCCACCGAAAAAACGAGAGGAACTCATGAAAATTCAGAGCACCGAAAGTTGGGCGCATCTCCATTGTAGTGCATTCTCATATGCATTCTAGTTATCCTCCCCGTGCGATGGCAGACGCCACTCCGTCAAGGACACGTCTCCAAAGACGACTCTTAGGAATAGTTTCAGGTTTGCAAAAGCGAAAGAGAAAAGGGCCACTCGAGGCTAAGGGCGAGGAAGTGTGGCGGAAGGGACAAAAGAAACCAGCTCATTTGGCGAAGGTGCTTTGATGAGGTGAGCATGAACGACTTCCTGCTGTTTAGTTTCCAGCGGGGTGCTCGCCTTATTGACGGACTTGTGGAAAAGGATAAGCTTATTCTTCCCCAGTTTTCACGTTCACCTTGGAGGAACGATTGGGTTTCATAAGCTCAGAAGAAGTGGATCAGTGACAATCAAGACTATTGAAAGCCGTCTGATTCGATTTTATGGCGCGAAGGGCGAATTATTCGGGGATTCTCGNAAGGATAAGCTTATTCTTCCCCAGTTTTCACGTTCACCTTGGAGGAACGATTGGGTTTCATAAGCTCAGAAGAAGTGGATCAGTGACAATCAAGACTATTGAAAGCCGTCTGATTCGATTTTATGGCGCGAAGGGCGAATTATTCGGGGATTCTCGTCAGCGTCCCTTTAAGTACTTCCGACTCGTTCAAATTGAAGTCCTCTTGTTTCCTTGTTTCCGCACAACTTCGCATTAAATTTTTTAACTCAGTTATCCTGACTAATAGACGGTGAGTTTATTCCACAATCAAAATGAGCATCATAGCAGATTTTTTTCGCAACATCTCTCCGATTCTCCCGACATCATTGGAGAATTAATTAAATTCTTCCTATATTTATTCGTTTTCAATTTTTATGGATGCTTTTTTTGTAATTGCTAGTAATTAAAATGGATAAATCTAGTTTGGAACTGTCCTAAATTCTTCGTAACTTTAAAAGAATGGAAAGTGCTAGTTTCTACATAAACCCTTCTGGACCTGCCTCATAACGCAGGATCTGTAATTACCTTAACAAAAAAGCTGTGTGACCTATCTCTGTAACTATCATTACTTTGGATGTGATGTTACGTGTACATACCATGTAATTTATTGCGTGCATTTATTATACGTAATAGTATAATAAAATCATTTTTGAACACCAATAGAACAAAATAGAACACCAACTGAAAAAATCTCCACAAAGCCGTAGTTGGAATCAAACCAAGGCTTTTTGGAGATTGTTGTCAAAACTCTGACATATAAGGTCCCTGTTCCTTTCCCTTATTCTGAAAATACAATTGACTATATCATTACATTGATTTCTCCTTAAATACATAAAATAATTGTTCACATTTTTATCAATTGTCAATTCGCTTGTCATTATTCACTCTATAAAGTTTATTTTCCGTCGTGTCAAGCTACTTTATCTTTCTACTTTTACTCACCCTTGAATTTTACTTTACCGCTAATCCTCATGAAATATCATCGAGGTTCTTATAAACTTACTATAGCTGTCATATTTTTGTAATGAATGATGCAATTGGACGCTCTGTTGTGTCATAATCTGTAATCAGAACATTTGTTTATCTCCGATGCACAGATTTATCGCGTCACAGAAAATGACCCAGTTGTTTGAAAGTTATAAGCCACAGATCAATAGCGTGGAAAGTAATCTTTCAAGAATTAATGGATTCCTAAAGGGAATATCTTCTCGCGGCACCAACATGATTCTAGTTATAAAATATTATCAAAGAATGGAAAGAAAATCCTCGAAAGAAGGGAAGAAGGCAACAACAGCCCGTCTTTACCCAGAAGAATACGTTTTAGCCTTCCACGGTATTCATCTAAAGCGATAGATGGAACATATCAATGCATCATTCGATATTTTGGGGAGATTCTGGTGCTTTATCATTCGCTCGATCGGAGTCTGGAAGTTTCTCCGAAGCTTAAATATGTCAGAAGAAAAAAATGATAGGTTTATTTGGCTGAATGAGGCAATACTTGGCGAATCCTTACCATAATTTGAAGGAAAGATGTCATTCATAGACGATTATTTGGAAAT
>KZ308758.1:400367-421632 GCA_000376725.2 Ladona fulva | reverse complement strand
GACTGGTTGCATCCAATTCTTAATACCTTAAGGGATAATCTACGGGCGTTGTTGGCTTGGGAAACGAGTTGTATAGAGACATTTATTTTGCTTAATTTATTGAATATCCCATTTTCTAGAAATCCGATCGCGGCATAAGTATCCCATACGCGAAATTCGGATATCTAGAAGCTATACGCCGTTGGATGCTAGACGTTAAACCTGAGACGCTGGCCGTCATGCACTAAATGTTAGACGGGTGATGACATTCGTGAGACGCTATGCGTCACAATAGTATAGGTGCACGAAATGTTTATCGCAAGTCGGTAGATTCGAGACGTTAGCCCAGAGATGCTAACTTACAGACATTAGTCGAGACACGGTTTTTGTAATATACTAGACCTGAGACGTTAGACTTGAAACACTACGCATGATACGGGACGCTTCTCGCGAGAGGTTAGACCCAATGCGCTGGGCCCGAACGCCAGATAAAAAAGCAGTAGACACTAAGCGGTTGTAGCAAGCCGTGAACCCTAGACGCTAGATGCTAGACGCTAGACGCTAGATTTTAGAAGTTATACGTTAGACGGCTGACGTGATTCGCTAGACGTGTTGTGCTAGATGTAGGCCACTACGCTGAAGACGCAAGATACGAGACGAAATAAACCTGAGTTTATGCCCAATGCGCTAGGCCCTTACGCCAGATAAAAAGACAGAACACGGTAAGCCGGTGTGCCAAGACGTGAACGCTAGATTCTAGGCGTGAGCCGTTAATTGCTTGAAACTTTATACTCGAGACGTGTTACGTTATAGAAAATACACCACACGCGACCTAGACGCAACACCTTCAAAGCGAGACTCTAGACGCTAAATTCAAGATCTAAGACGCTTGTGGCGAGGCGCTAGAATTGAGCCACTACTTGTTAGAGTATGTATGTTAACGATAAATGACATAGACTGCACGCTATACCAGAGACGCTTGAGGTTTGTTGCGAGACGCAGGACGCAAGACGCTAGATGATAGACGCGGGATGCTAAATGATACACGATGGGCGGAAGACGGTGAATGCGACGCTAGACGCGAATAACTTCCTGCGATACAGGAAATTAAAGTCGCTATACTCTAGAAACGAGATATTGGAAGCCATACGCTAATCGCGTGGCGCGTTTAGATCAACGCTAAACGTTATACACGAGACGATAGACGCAAAGCGCTTAATGCTAGACGCTACAAGAGAGACGGAAAGCGCCAGAAGCTAGTCGCCACACGGTATGCGTCAGACTACTGACGTGAGACGCTAGGTGTATCACACTACACCGGAAATGAAAAATGCACGACGCTACACACGGCACACTAGATCTAACGCGCTACGTCCTAGATGCTAGATAAAATGGGAGTAGACGGTACACAATAGATGGTAGCCGCGAATGCTAGACAAGATGCTAAACGCTAAACGCGAGACTTATAACGCGAGACTTAAAACGCTAGACGCCTTAGGTTGCACAAAATACACCAGAGGCGACCTATACGCAACACCTTCAAAGCGAGGCACAGACGCAAGATGATAGGCGCTAGACGCTAAATGCTACATGGGAGATGCGAAACGGTAGGTGCTTAACTTAAGAAGCTTGTGACGAGACGCTATACGTGAGACACTACAGGCATGTGTATATATGCTAATACTCGTAATAAATGACATATACTATACGGTATACCAGAGACGCTAGCCACGAGACGCAGGACGTTAGACGTTAGATAATAAACGCGGGATGCTAAACGCGACAGAACAGATGCAAGACGGTGAATGCGACTCTATACGCGAATAACTCCATGCTAAGCACGAAATTGAAGACACGAGACTCTGTACAGAAGATTTTTGAAGCCATACGCTAGACGCGGTAAACGAAATGATAACGGCAAACGTAAGGCATGAGACGCTAGACGTAACGCGCTTAATGCGAGACGGTACATGAAACAAAGCGCAAGAAGTTTGTCGCCAAACGGTATACGTTAGAGACCAGACGTTAGACGCTAGGTGTATGACACTACACCGAAAAGAAAAATGCGCGACACTAAACACGACAAGCTAGATCCAACGCGCTATGTCCTAGACGCTATATAAAAAGTGAGTAGACGGTACACGATAGGCGCTAGCCGCGAATGCTAGACGGTAGATGCTTCTCGCTAATGCTCGATGTTTGACGCTAGAAACGATACGATAGACAGAATACGCAAGATGACTATAGAAGACATAAAAATGCTAGATTAAAGACGCTTAATGCTAGACACAAGAATCTAGACCCGAGACGCTAGAACGTATGCGCAAGACCCGGGTCGCTAGATTAAAAAGACTAAATTAGTAGATGCTAAGCTAGAGTAGCAAACAGTTAACGCCTAATGCTACATGTGAGACGCGAGAATCGTTATGTTTCGTACAATACACTGGACGCGACCTAAACTGAACACCTTCAAAGCAAGGCACTAGCCGCTAAATGCAAGACGTAAGATGCTTGTGAGAAGACGCTAGACGTGAGCTACCACATGCAAGAGTATATATAAGCTAAACAATAAATGACATATACTATATGCTATACGAGAAACGCTAGATACGACACGCTAGAGCCCACGTACTAGACCCTTGACCAGGGGTGGCAAACCTAAAAATAAATTAATATAGGAATCTAATAGTAAATATAAAATATAAATACATTTTACCTACAAACAAAGCAATCTGTAATA
Organism: Ladona fulva; assembly: GCA_000376725.2. Lineage (NCBI taxonomy): Eukaryota > Metazoa > Arthropoda > Insecta > Odonata > Libellulidae > Ladona > Ladona fulva. Next base: position 418,913 of record KZ308758.1, on the reverse strand, counting down.
TTTATTTTTTTAGATATATATTAAATCTTTCTTATGAAGGATTTCTATAATTTGTAAGTTGTAATAGTTTACCTCTATATTATATAGTAAAATCAATAAATGATTAACTACTTACGTAACGTACTATCAGGATTTCCTTTGAATTTCACCTTTGTAGCCATAGGAATGTCCATCCAAATCTGTATGGAGATAAGAAAAAGTATATTGTATTGCTGTATAGTCATTGTTACAGAGATTACATTTATACAAATGGACAGTGGTAATTTATTATAACTAGAAACTTAGACTTTGCACACTTTCTTCTTCCGCAATATAGCAAAAATGGTGATATGATTGAATAGACAAGGAATTGGTTAAGAAAGGCATCCACTAATGAGAATACATAGGAGCTGGGAGATTGGTAAGTTGTCCGGGCGTTGTTGGCTTGGGAAACGAGTTGTATAGAGATATTTATTTTGCTTAATTTATTGAATATCCCATTTTCTAGAAATCCCATCGCGGCATAAGTATCCCATACGCGAAATTCGGATGTCTAGAAGCTATACGCCGTTGGATGCTAGACGTTAAACCTGAGACGCTGGCCGTCATGCACTAAATGTTAGACGGGTGATGACATTCGTGAGACGCTATGCGTCACAATAGTATAGGTGCACGAAATGTTTATCGCAAGTCGGTAGATTCGAGACGTTAGCCCAGAGATGCTAACTTACAGACATTAGTCGAGACACGGTTTTTGTAATATACTAGACCTAAGACGTTAGACTTGAAACACTACGCATGATACGGGACGCTTCTCGCGAGAGGTTAGACCCAATGCGCTGGGCCCGAACGCCAGATAAAAAAGCAGTAGACACTAAGCGGTTGTAGCAAGCCGTGAACCCTAGACGCTAGATGCTAGACGCTAGACGCTAGATGTGAGAAGTTATACGTTAGACGGCTGACGTGACTCGCTAGACGTGTTGTGCTAGATGTAGGCCACTACGCTGAAGACGCAAGATACGAGACGAAATAAGCCTGAGTTTATGCCCAATGCGCTAGGCCCTTACGCCAGATAAAAAGACAGAACACGGTAAGCCGGTGTGCCAAGACGTGAACGCTAGATTCTAGGCGTGAGCCGTTAATTGCTTGAAACTTTATACTCGAGACGTGTTACGTTATAGAAAATACACCACACGCGACCTAGACGCAACACCTTCAAAGCGAGACTCTAGACGCTAAATTCAAGATCTAAGACGCTTGTGGCGAGGCGCTAGAATTGAGCCACTACTTGTTAGAGTATGTATGTTAACGATAAATGACATAGACTGCACGCTATACCAGAGACGCTTGAGGTTTGTTGCGAGACGCAGGACGCAAGACGCTAGATGATAGACGCGGGATGCTAAATGATACACGATGGGCGGAAGACGGTGAATGCGACGCTAGACGCGAATAACTTCCTGCGATACAGGAAATTAAAGTCGCTATACTCTAGAAACGAGATATTGGAAGCCATACGCTAATCGCGTGGCGCGTTTAGATCAACGCTAAACGTTATACACGAGACGCTAGACGCAAAGCGCTTAATGCTAGACGCTACAAGAGAGACGGAAAGCGCCAGAAGCTAGTCGGTTCGTGAGAGGTAACGGTATACGTGAGAAACCGGACGTGAGACGCTAGGTGTATCACACTACACCGGAAATGAAAAATGCACGACGCTACACACGGCACACTAGATCTAACGCGCTACGTCCTAGATGCTAGATAAAATGGGAGTAGACGGTACACAATAGATGGTAGCCGCGAATGCTAGACAAGATGCTAAACGCTAAACGCGAGACTTATAACGCGAGACTTAAAACGCTAGACGCCTTAGGTTGCACAAAATACACCAGAGGCGACCTATACGCAACACCTTCAAAGCGAGGCACAGACGCAAGATGATAGGCGCTAGACGCTAAATGCTACATGGGAGATGCGAAACGGTAGGTGCTTAACTTAAGAAGCTTGTGACGAGACGCTATACGTGAGACACTACAGGCATGTGTATATATGCTAATACTCGTANATTTTAAATTTTAATTAAATTTTTCGCACTTATTGTGTGATTTTTGACCCTTAAAAACTTCACTTGAAATCGAAGTTATTAAGGCTCAAAAGTAGACTTAAAGAAAGTGCTGCACCATGTACGAGAACAACTTGCCACGTTTAAGTCAATTAACTATGAATGAAGTAATAACTGTCCGAAGTACTACCAGAGAATACTTGGCTAGATTCAGCTAGGAACCCGAATCATTCGTAGTCGTAGCATGATGGATAATTAACATCTGTGGCCATGAGCAACACCAAGGGTAATAACCTCGCTCTTGTGGGATTTCGTTAAATAGGTGACTACTATGAAAGAGTTTTACAGTATCTACTACCAATTCAACCCCATGTTTACGGGAATATCGACCAACACCTAAAAGAATATCAATTGGCCTTGAGAAATTTCCTAACTACCCATGAAGACTGTCCTTATCTGTTAAAGGAAAAATCTACTTGAAAATAAAAAGAGGCTACTGTTTCGAAAAATAAACGAGAGTATTTTGAAGAAGGTACCAGAGTAATTACGTAAGAAACGAAAGGGAAAAAGCATCGACCCGAAGATGCCAGCGGTCACACAAGTGAAAGTGCTGTGGTGTTCGAAATCCTACGTGGTATATAATTGAAATACATGGAGTTATTTTAATGCAACAAAAGAAAAACTGAGTGTGAAGCTATACGATGTATTTCCAGAAAATTCTTAGCAAAATAATTGAATATTGTGAACGTATTCATGTATCACTGATTATCATAACCCGGGATTGGGAATTTCGGGACAGAAGTTCCGAAATCTGGCATGGATTTCTGAATATTTTTAAGTAGTGATTTAAATGGTGAAATACGGGACGTTGTTACCACAGTCTCAGCGAACGTAATTTTCGAAGCAAGGGGTAAAAGAGACTTCGCGAGAATATGGCGAGAACGGATAAATATTATTAGTTTCTTTTTAAGACATTGTAACGAGCCCAAATCTAGCGGCTAAACCGATCTCGGAGTGGAGAGTATCACGTCCCCTGTCATAAAAGATATGTTGGTTCCCGAGGAATTAATGGAATTCTATTATTATATAAAACTATACTCACAGGGATATAAACGAAATTGGGGGGAGTATTCCCTAGTTAAATATTGTGGATAAAATACGTTTAGGTTTGCGATCACGGGTTGCAACATTCTAGAGTAATATTCCGGAAATTCCTCATATACCCAGAATGAAAATATTCCGGAAAAAAGTCATTTTAATGTCTCGGAGGAAAAGCATGGATTTTTTAAAAATCACTCAACTAACCTAGGATGGTTCTCCGGAAAGTCCTCATCTGCGATGTTCCTCCTGTGATGTCCAGCACTTTCATTATCACAAACGAGAAACCCACAGGTTCCTAAACAACCGAAACGGGAATGAATTAACTCTCGAGAGTCTGGAAAACGAGAATTAATCATTTTATCAGTAATATAATACACAAGAGTTCGGTCACGCATGTGAGCGAGCGACTTGCGAGAAATTCAAACAGGAATTTCCGTTACCTGTACAGCTTCCAATATCTAATAAGAATCCCCGAAATATGACATGATTTTTTAAACCAATTAAACTACTCTCGATTAACATGAAAACAAAAATGAAAAAATTACAACTCAATATATGAACGAGTCTACGACCTATTTTATCAATTCAAATTCACGCACCCTGCCATACTGCACTGGCGGCTCGCGGTTTATAAATATATATCCATTTGCAATCAGAGCTTTGACAGAATATTTTCCATAACGGTTTTCACTCCGACTTAACGAAATTACCAAAAATCGGTTCCGCGACGTCGAAACCGTTCGAATCTTTTTTTCTATTCGCGTCTACTATTTCAAGCGATAACCTTCTCAAAGTATGTTTTATTTTGTACAAGACTTAAGATATTTTCTAATTTAGGCTAACTTTCGAATGAAACTTACTATCAGATAACAGCATCGAGTTGCAGTTGCATACGATTACTAATACCATCCCTAAATCATTCAATCTGAAACTGCTTCGTTGGAAACAAGCGTCAGAACGGAGTAAAAAATTGTTTTCGACATAGATTTTTTTAAATTTCAAAATATCGGTTCGGTATCGTTTCTCAGACATGAATAACGGTTTTTTCGGTTTACCTTCAATGCCTCGGTTACGACCTTAAATCACATAAAAAATCTGAAAGTATCTTACGCCGCCACCGAAAATATCACCTAAAATATCTTTTGGATTCATTAAAGTTAACATACTTTACCAATAAAGCAAGTAATTGCTAAATGTTATTGCTTCTTAGCATATCATTCGTCAGTCAGGCAAATGCTCAAGATTTGGAGTGCAATTCCAAAAACCTTTAATTTTTTACTCGGAATGAGGCAGATATATTGCGGCATGCGGAGTCGCATTTTAATAAGAATCAAATAGAATGGAGGTAATTGTTTATTGTCAACTACTCCAATAGCCGATCTAATTCACAACCAACCTTATAATATGAAAAAATACGCCCGACAGCTCGCAATAAATAGAAACAAGAATAATGCAGAAGCAAGAATAATTAATACTTTTCCGCGAGCTCCCAACAAATCTCCGTAACTGATATAATAGTGGTTTTGTGTTAATAATAAAATTGCTTAGCTACTTACCAAAGGAATGAGATCCTCCAGTGGAACACTGATATCTTGACGCTAGAAAATGTTTCCTTTTTTTTTCTAAATTAGCGAAAAGTCAACAGACAAGTGATGAAAATATACAACGGTTACGTTAACTTTAAAGTTCGTACGACTTTACCGGGTATCTAATCCGTTGCGATTTAAAAATTCAAAGGTTAACGGTTTTTCGATGGAAATAGGCACTAGCAAGTCCGATCCCAATGAATCCTTCAAGCAATCTGCGGACTTAACCGTTTTGTTAACAGAACCAAACGGTGTGCGCATTGGGAATGCGCAATGGTGACCGCTATTTAATTTCCTTCCACCCCCTTTCGTAATTTTAATCGTAATTATAAAACGATTTTATATTCTCATTTAATTTACTGAAATATATTTTAATTTAAATTTGAGACACATTTAAACGAATTAATNAACGGTGTGCGTACTGGGAATGCGCAATGGTGCCCGCTGTTTAATTTTCCTTACCCCCCCCTTTCGTAATTATTAACGTAATTATAAAACGATTTTATATTTACATCTTATTTACCTGAAATATATTTTAATTAAATTTTGAGACATATTTAAACGAAATAATGATTAAGATGGTATTGTTTCCACTCCGTGTATATTTCGTGATATCCTATACGTTAGCTATAACCCATTTTCAATTAATAGTTTGCTAAGTATAAAAATATAATAATTAAATATTTGGAATAAAATGTAAGGTACAAGAGAATTTCATTGATTATTATATATGTCATATTGATGTAAATTTATAATATTAGTGACCTTTAAGCATAAGAAGTTGACTTTCGATTCGCGCATTTAAATGTAACGTTCTATTGTTGGCAACATTTTCAAGGATTTTAATTTGATCAAATAATAACCCAAATATCGAAGATTGTATGTAACACATTTAAATTGATAATATGTCTTACATATTTAATGTTACACGTAAATGAATTATGTCAAACTGTAAATCAAGACATTATAATGGAAGATTTATTGTATATCAAGGCTTTAGAAACAATTGTCCTAAACATCTACATTTGGTAACAGATTTGAAACGTGGAGTCAGCAATGTTTATATGCTCATTTTTTAAGTAAGGCCTCTCAGCAGGGAATGTTAGTTCGTTATCAGGAATAAGAAATATCTTCTACGGACATCTGCTCGGCTTAATACGTAAGGATATGGTAGAATGGAAGATAGCGCTATTTTTAATTCTGCTTATCCTAGAATATTACGGCAAATATATCAACCGTTATATATTATAATCATGATAATGATGCAATAGCGAAATGCCCTTCTCGAAGAAAACAGTCTCTGCCCTTTTAACTTAAATTACGGAAGGTCAATGAAACAGTAATAATGTAATGAGATAAAGCCTAAGAGATCAACAATTAAAGAGTCACAAATCATTTATATGTTAACTCATTCGCCCTGGAATTAAATGTCTTTCTATCGTGCCCATTGCTACTCATAACGCTGCTTACACGAGACACAAGTTTTTCAAGTTATTTTTCAAGTGCCATTGGAATGAAACCATTCTTAAGGCCAACGTGGGTTTCCCAAGTTTATTCGCTGAGTAGACTCAAGATATCACGTGCAAATACACTTATTCTATCTACTTCCCCTTATATTTTTATAATACATACGTAAATTGTCACACAACCGTGTTCCTTTTTTAATTGCCTCCAACACAAATTGTACCTCTTGGAGCACTTCTCAGACTCCTTTGCTACTCTCGTAGGTGTCGAAAATGACGGAGGGAATGTAATTTCCTTTTTTTTCCTCACTAGCACACTTTTTAAGGATATCACTGTATGTGAAACAGCACTGAACAAACCTAAAAACAGCACTGAATGTAATGCTGAAAAATTCCGTTCCACTTGTCGTACCTTTTCATATTCACAAGAAACATAAATGGGATATTCGTGATTTGACCACATGCCGCTAAAACAGCCATTAAGGGCGGAAAACTGAGAACTGCGGAAGTAACGGGATGCAACGGGAAGACGGGAAGTAACCAGGTTTCGTTAGTCAGCAATTTCTATACCAGAAATCTTTGCTTTGAAAATTCGCGGTAAAGTGAAGAATTAGTCTCGTGAATATTGTATCATACTCCTTGAGGTTAATTTAAAGGTAGAACTTTAAATGATAATAGCTTATTACAGAAGCATAAAAAGTTGGTTAGTGTTTTACTTTGAAATAAGTATGGAATTGTTTGTGTCTGGCGTGTGTTACGTGTAACATCAGTAAAAATCCACGTGAAAAAGAAGTTCACATACCCCAGCCACTCGCTTACCACACGTTGTCTCTTTCAAAAAGTGTGTAAGTTTCATCAGTGAGTGCCACGGTTTTTTATTTCAATATCCTTTTGAGTCCTGGAGTACCATTAGAGGCAAAGGTAACAAGTAGATACTTATTGTCTGTCTACGAAATTTCACATATGAAACTCAAGAGTTCCTAAGCTACCAGAGATTCCTCCAACGGTGGAATGATTTCGCAGTTGTGATATGAAGGTAAGTAGAATTCCGGTAATTGAACGATATATTCCTGAATTTACTTAATCTATTAAAAGGCGAATAATCCCATAGTTTGATTTTATTTACACTCAAGTTCCAACTGAGTTGAAAGACTACACTTCACACGTCCCAATGGCTGAATTGTCAATGTTTAGATGTCAGTAGCCAGAAATGAATACTCTGGCGAAGCATTGAAGTTATTTGCAAGTCTAACTTAATCTTTGAAATTTTGATTATGGTATTTCAAGCGGTATTTAACAGTAGAGGAAAAGGTATATTGGTCTCAGAATTCTCCTAGTCCACATCTTCACTTACATCATCTTACTTGAATATGCATTATCTCTTATGTTTTTCTTTCATTACTTAGGTCTGTCTGTAAAGTCCGAAGGTTGGCATGATCATCAATGTCACCATTGGCTACCAAAGATTTAGACGGTGATTGAGGCTAACTAGGTAAGAAGAGAAGGTACTTCCTTCACAGAGGAACGCTAAGTGTAAAACGTAATTGTAATTGCAGTACAATAACCCTATAATTAACACTTTTCATTGCATAAAGAAGGGACAATATGAATGCCGATATCATGTATCAATCATTTCTAAGTAGTTCTTCATTACTAACGGCCGTGAACAGAACTAAGTCAAACTCGACAGACTTTATACTTTACAGTTTTTCACAAAACAAATGACGAATATTCCATTGCTATAGATATGAATCGAGGATAATAATTTTCCAACATACCATTTGCATTACAATCTCGTATGATTTAGTAAGGCTACCTTTCATGGTATTTTCATTAATTAAAGCAATTATGATACCATGTTTAGATGAGCGAGTTTTTCTTTGGGAATATTCCTCTCAATTTTTTCTCAGTCTTGCTCATAGCAAGGATAGAATTTACACAACTGAAGTGTTACAAAATGATGTTCAATTCATTTTGGCCACTTATTAAATGCTGCGGAAGGTTTTATTCACGAAGGAATTGTTCTGCATCTACATTTCCTTTTTGTGACATAGCATTCTTACTAAGTGAAAACATCATTCCACTCTTGCATGTAATAATCAATACATTTCTTGTCTTACTTTTTCTTTTCCCTTAGATTGTATTCCAACTATTTAATTAAATATGAGATTAAATATGTAAAAGATATTAATACGTATCAATTAAAGTATCAGTCACGTGCGATCTTCGATAATTATATTTAAGTTGGTAATGTTTACATCTTTAAAAGTTTTGCCAACAATAAAACGTTGATATATGACACTTTTCTTGCGCCTTATATGTATTCTAAATATATAATTATTAAATTGTAATATTTCTATTAACTATCATTGAAATATGAGTCATAGCTAAAGTCTACGATATCCCGAATTATACACGGAGAGGAATCAATGACATCTTAGTAAGGGAAATTGCTGTTTCTATTTCTCGCAACCGCTCGCTCTCATGCGTGACCGAACTCTTGTGTATATATCACTGATAAAATTATTAAATCTTGTTTTACAGACTCACCAGAGTTAATTTACTCCAGTTTCGGTTATTTAGGGACCTACGGGTTTCTTGTTTGTGGTAATGAAAGTGCTGGACATCGCAGATGAGGACTTTCCGGAGACCCATCCTAGATAAGTTGAGTGATTTTATAATTTAATCTTAAAAATATTCAAGAATCCATGCAAACTTTCGGATCTTCTGTCCTGAAGTGTTTCCCAATCCCTGGTTTTGATAAACAGTGATACATGAAAACGTTCAAAATATACAAAACAAGCATTAATCCAAACACAAGGTAAATCTTAAATGACCTTTCATATAATTCTCGTACTTAGACGGGAGAGGAATAAAAGTAATATTGTTTTGATAATGTGCACCTATTTGATTCATCATCAGTAGAAATATAATTTTTGAGGTATAAAGGTATAAAAGATGCCATCGAGCGATAAATGAACGATATCCACACAAGTAGATGTTTTATTTTGCATTATTAATTTGAAAACCCTTGCAATATAGACTATCTGGGAAAAACATTGATATGAATACCATCATTTACAAAATTGGGACGACGTACATTGAACGCAAAGTAATTATTTTTGTTTCCCGTATGTATTATGTGCGAAAATTTATCTGGAAATACATCCTATAGTCTCTTACTCAATTTCACTTTCGTTACAGGGCTCCCGGATAGCGTAGTGGGCAACGCGCTCGACTTCGGTGAAAGCCGTCCCGTGTTCGTTTCCCGGTAGGAACCTACGTTCGAAAGGACCTCAGCTGTCGAAGCACTTCTAATAATACTGCAATTTTTTTTTGTTACATTAAAATGACTTCATATATTTCGATTATATACCATGTAGGATTTGAAACGCCACAGCACTTTCACTGGTGTGACCGCTGGCATCTTAGGGTCGATGCTTTTTCCCTTTCGTTTCTTATGTAATTACTCTGGCACCTTCTTCAAAATACTCTAATTTATTTTTCGAAACAGAAGCCTCTTTTTGTTTTCAAGTAGATTTTTTCTTGAACAGATAAGGACAGTCTTCATGGGTAGTTAGGAAATTTCTCAAGGCCAATTGATATTCTTTTAGGTGTTGGTCGATATTCCCGTAAACATGGTGTTAAATTGGTAGCAGATACTGTAAAACTCTTTATAGTAGTCACCTATTTAACGAAATTCCGCAAAAACGAGGTTATTTCCCTTGGTATTGCTCATGGTCACAGATGTTAATTCTCTATCATGTAACGACCTTGGATGATTCGGAATCCCCGCCACACCTACCCGAGTATTCTTTATGACTTGGGACGATTATTACCTCTTTCATAATTAATTATTCGCCAATTGCGTCACTTAACCGCCCCTTCTAGCATCGCAAGTTGTTCTCGTACATGGTTTAGCACTTTGTCTAAGTCTACATATTCTTAATAGTCGTAAATATCGAGTTTTGGCAAAGAAATACTAATGTAATCTTAAGAATTCTCTATGTTAATATTAAGTATCACTCTGCTTCCCTCAACGTTAAGGCAATCTGAATTAACTACTATAATTTCAAATGTGTAGATTATGAGGGAGTTCTGCAGGTTCAATGAAGATACTAAATACGGTTTGAGAATACAGTTACAAATCACTTTCATCATAATAAATCTTAGCCTTTTAAAATTAAAACTTAGCGGTAAATATTAAAGTTGATCATAGAGGCAGATATATTTCCCACATCTGCCATTGATGATATATTAGCAGAATTCTGAAAGGAAAAATATGGATCAATTTGATCCTCCTTGTGAACTTAAATATGTTTAACACACCCAGTGTGTTACACACACCTATACATGGGCTATGCCTTGATGGAGGAGTAGATATGTACCCTAGAGCTGCAACCAGTAATTGGCAGTTTCCTCCAAATGATATTTATTGCTCTGTTTTTCACCAGTTTCCTGCCATAAAAATAGTAATTTTTATCTTTTTCCCTGTATAGTTTGAGCTTACATTCAGCTTTTTTAGAGATGATATACTTAAGCTTTCCTGCAAAGGAGTGAATAAACCTGATTTGTAGGAAGACTATGACAAAGATGGCTGTTCTGATGGCTGCAGTTAGGGATTGGGCAAAAGCCCAACACCTAAACATCTGGCAATCATCTCAGGGATTAAGACAAGCTAGGAGCTTTTGTGATGGTCCAAACTCCAGCTATGCCAAGAAACTCCTATCGCTTAATAGGAGGAATCTGAGAACGCTAGTAGGCCTATTAACTGGACACTACCAGGTAAACAAACACCTCTACAACATGGGAATTACTGATTCTCCAAGCTGCAGATGGTGTAACCAAGAAGAGGAATCTACAATCCATCTTCTGTGTCAAAGCCTGGCTATTGCCAGGACACGGCTTTGTCTCATGGGCACCCTCATTCAGGAACCCAGGGACATTAGGGACTTGCCCATGGGGAGCATCTTGGCCTTTTGTAAAGCCTTAGGACTCCATGGATAATTTCATACCATGGCAGATAGCACAATGGACCAAATAGGTCTAAGTGCCTTTGGCCCTAATTGTAGGGACACCCCCTCAAAATAATAATCATCATCATCATCATCATCATCATGACAAAGATGATACATAGAGGGAAAATTCTTGATTTATGAAGGAAAAATATACATAGATACAATCATAGTTCTTATCAATTGCTGTTGATGCCATAGTGAAGACTGTGTGATCATACCATTTTGTAGGTCAGTATAATAGGTATTCAGGATTTGTTGTATTCTTGCCAAAACTTGATGTGTCCCGATGAATCTAACAATGAACTAGCAAGAAGAATGTTCACAATAAACAAAGCAAGGGAGGTGATTTGTAACATTCCACTAGATTTGTATTTATCATGACCTGGTTTCTATGTTCTCATCCATGAATCATGTCTTCATCAGGTGGCTCAGAAACTAATAAGCTTCCAATACCATAAGAATAAAAGGAAGGGAAGATGGGAAAGGCCAAAAGGATACCCCGCTTACACTGTCCCCTTCCCACCTATTAAAAGTCATAAGGGTACTTCCCCTGTTACACACTTCTTCCCATTCTCCTCTTCTCTTTCTTATATTTAATTGTGTATCAGTTTCTGAGCCTGACTAAGACATCAATATGTATAAATCAGGTAAGGCTAAATATCTAGCGGAATAGTATAAATCAACTCCCTTAATTTTTATTGTGAAGATAGAGTTGCACCAGATTTCACTTAGAAAGATTAATTATAAGAAGGATATTTTTGGTAAAAGAAATTTATTATTCTTTTCTGTTTACTATTTGTGTTCACACCTTTCTTAAGAATGGTCGTCCACCACTATCCAATTTTCCTTCTTTGTTAACATCATCTTATTCATGTCATTCTTTTGATTACAGCATTTATTAATACTTAAGTGTTATATTCAATACACACATTACATTCTCCTTCTGCTGTACTATCTGTATAAAGTTCTACTGATAGATTTTATTAATATATTCCTTGGATTACGTATAAAAATCATTCAACTTCAAATTGCTCTCTACCATGCACTGAATGGCTGTCATGTGTCAATTGCTTAATCATTGCCTCTGTTTCACCAAGGATATTTTTTTGGCTATTTGTTCTACCATATAAAAGATCAATTAAATCAAAGGATATTTTTATGAGCTCAAAATGGTATTCATTAAACTATATATATATAAAGCAGAAATTCTGTGTGTTTGTGGGTTTGTTTGTCTGAGATTGGAGTCCTCGCCATTTGTCTGATTTGCATAAAAGTTGCATAAGTGTTCACTTAGATCTGGGAGGATGTACTGTCACCTTTTTATTCAATAGCTTTGCTGGGGTTGAAACAAGATTGTTAAGACAGATTTTCATAAGTAATACATGTAAAGTTCCATTTTATCAGGTGCAGACTCAAATTCTTTTGCAAAGTTTTGAATGGCTGTCATGTGTCAATTGCTTAATTATTACCTCAGTTTCACCAAAGATATTTTTTTAGCTATTTGTTCAACCATATAAAAGATCGATTAATTCAAAGGATGTTTTTATGAGCTCAAAATGGCATTCATTAAACAATATAATGTAAACTTATGTTTAAATTTAATACTTGTTCATTTACTGAAAGAATAGCAATTCTCATAAGCAGAGCAAAAGTAAGATTTCCTGTTAAACTTCCAATTCAATAGGCAGTCATAAGTCAGAAATTGTATCTTGAATAAATTGTGAATTCAAGATGAAAATGCTGTCTCATATTATTGGAAATGGAGCAAACTAATAGATTAAATCAAGGAATAGATCTCCTTTTTCAGTACCGATTCACTGCAAAATATGTGTCTTAAACCCAAATATTAAAACTTTTGCAATCAAAAACACATCTAATCACAGATATTTTTAGAATCAAGGTACAGGCATTGCAACAGGTATAGTGATAAGGTCCAATGATAGTTATACTTCATATAAATCACTGGTCTGACTTATATAGTGAATCAGTTATATATTCACATTTAGACTATTCCAAGGTGGAATCATACATGGGAGTTATTTTATATTGGGTGAGATGACTTGTAATGAGAGAAAGAGTAGGGTAAGTATCATTATTATTCTATGTTAAAATATTTTGGAGCTCACTAATAAGTAGCAGATCCCATTAGAAATCACAGCTGAAGTTCTAAAAATAATGGATCTGAGAATAAAAATGCTGCTGTGATAGTATTATAAATTAAGCAATAGTAGCTCAGCATAAATGGTGAAATTATTCAGTTATATACAACTTGTATAAATATATAACTTTGTATACTTTGTTAAAATTCTTTCTTAGAATGAATGGATATATAGGAAGGGGTGTGAATGTAGGTATAACATTCTTTGGAATGCAATTGAGGAATTGTCAAAAGAAGCAAAAATCACTTTACAGGTTTTTCTGCATCCACTCTGTCATATGATAGTACAAGTTGGATTGGAAGCATATTAGGAAACTTGATGCAGTCAGGATTGATTACACAAACATGAATGGCATAAACAGGTCAAAGAGAGTGGGGGGTTAATTCAGTCTTTGACTTTAAAAAAGGGTTAATGACCAGTATAAAGAGCAAGTTTTGTGCTATCTTGAACAGATGGAATGACAGGATGTGAGCTGAATGATAATGATAGGGTAAGAGCAGATTGTTAGTTATACTAAAGATATGGTTAAACTGAGACAAAGTGGCTGTATTTTGTGAGTAAGATTAGAAAGAAAAGAGTTGTATAAACTATGAATAATGAATGGGAATGTATGAAATTGTATTTATTGATTCTTATATTTGGTTTCTTATTTACCAATTTCACATTTGAAATATGTAACATTTTTCCTAAATTGGAGTTTTGACTCACCAGACCAACAAAACACTTGAAACAGATGAATTTTCTGCAATAATAAAGACAAAGCTGGAAGCCAGGTATTTATAGGATTAGATCTAATGACTGTGAGTATACTCATGTTGGCCATGGCAGTGAAACATAATGACCTTAGCTGACAAGGCACTATATAATTGTAATACTATTCCTCCAAAGCAGCAGAAACATTTCTACTAGATGCAATGAACATCACAGAGCTTTCCAATCCTTCAAAGATCACAGTTTGCAGAGCATTTGTGGGATAAAAACAACCATGCAGACTTTTCACCATTAACAATCAATTTTTATCCAAAAATACACAAGTGAGATATGCTAGAAAAATTTTAGACAATCTGTCATTACCACAATTCCTATTCTCTTACCAATGAATTCCTTTTTTCTGAGAATGCCACTAAATTGTTAACCTGCCTTTTCCCTTCATTACCACTTCTTCCTCTACTTAATGACATGGTATAAATGCAAATTACTTTCATTACTTGGTAACCCCTTCTTCCCCCTCCTTAGTTTAGTATAGAAGCAGCTCACTTGTAGCTTCTGTACATGATGATGGTGTGACCAGACACTGAAACCATGTTCATTCAAATAAATCAATTCTGGATAGTATATTATCAAGTATATTGGTGGTTCAAGTGGAGACGTGTTGGACTGTATATTGGTGGTTCACGTGGAAAGGACAAAGGTTGACAAATGGTTAAATTGCTCAGAAATATCATGAACTCTGATTTGAACTATCAACGATGTGATAAATAGGAAATGATATTATTGACATGAGAACAAGGTTACGATTTTATGAGATGCTTACCTTAGATTCGTTGAGAAGAACAAAAATACAAGATTCTCAAAGAAAGTAACTAAAAATTCAATAAACAAATTTATTCCTTCGATTTTCATTAAATAGACGATTAAAATTAAGTAATGTCAATACATTTGCATCCATAAATAGATGAAATCATATGTATTATTTTGAACGTACCCACTGAGGACTCTATCCAGAGTCGTCTTGAAGCGTAAACAGTCTTTATTTTGAGAAGCACCTTTTCTCGAACACTCAGTCTCAAAAAGTATTTTGCCACTGCGACTACAAAGTCACTTTCACGTAGCGTTGGCGCGTATATAAGAACTTCTTCACAGCCTTTCAGGAAATCTCATCATAGAGAGTACACCCTTATGTAATCCACCCACATGGACGATTCGATGGGATCCCACGTGGGTAGCCACCAATTTCTCCGCTCCCAGAAGTCCATCATGGGATGGGTGGAGGTCCAATTCCACGGCTTAGGATAGGGGTAGTTTTTCATACCATCCGGGAAGAAGCGACCACCAACGGCGACGTTCAGAACAAAGAAGAACTAGAATGATATCGGAAGTTAAGAGATTGGGAAAGGATGTTTCAATTCTTTCTTGATAAGGATTAAGGACAGGTGAATTAACTTTGCACGGTAAAGCTGTACGGCTGAATCCCAAGGAATAACTAGTGTGAAAAATGACGAAAATATTAAATTAGATTAAATAATCCCAAGGAATAACTAGTGTGAAAAATGACGAAAATATTAAATTAGATTAAATAATCCCAAGGAATAACTAGTATGAAAACTGGAAAAATCCCAAGTCTCCCACTTTCCGATCAGGTATTCTAACCACTGAACTACCATGCCGCACCTCTTCCTCTTCTGTTTGGTAGTTCGGTGATTAGAATATCTGCCCGGAAAGTGGGAGACCTGTGTTCTAGTTCCAGTCATATCGCTATTTTTCACACTTATTATTCTTTTTTTCTTGACGAAATTAATTAATAAATTAATATTGTGAATTAATAAATAATTTATATTAACCTACAGAACTCGGCCAATAACACCCAAATCTAAGCACGCTGATCAATTTCAATGATTTGTTCATCTTCTTCATATTCCTGCGACCATATTTCGAGAATTTTTCATTTGTCTTTTAGTAAAGAACAGAGAAACCGCACCTCTCGTTCACTTTCATCTCACAAGTTTGCAACACGGATTCGCTCGGGACTTTTAGGGTTTTTTCCTTGCTCAAAAATAATGGACATGTGTCTGACCGTTGTGGTAACTAGGCCTTTGCAATTTAGCAACAGAAAACCGGATTAGGCAAACGCGCCATACACGTGCATCACCATATATATATATCGCGAAACTTTCCATGTAGGAAAATAATTTTCCTACATGGAAAGAAGATACATAGAAAATAATTTTCCGCCTAGATTACAAGCGTCACTGACTTGGCTCTTTTATGTTGTATGAGCCCAAACGGGAAACCCCGAGGAAAAGTGAGATATCGATCCTAACTATTATAGGTTCGAACCCAGAAGGCACCAAACTCCAGATTTTACCCATAAGAATGCATCGCGCGGATTTTTGGAAATTATTTTGAGTACTTCCCAGGACGGGAGTTGAAAATCGAGTTGTTGTTAGGAGACGTGCTTTTGTAACGTAAACGGCTAAGATATTGGTCAACATGCTCTCTGGCTCGACGCCAGGCCAACGTAAGATTCTTCCAGACGTGGTATTTGCGCTGGTTTCAAATTGCGGTACAAATTTTGATTTACTTTCGTGCATTGTTCCTCTTAGAGCATTCTATCTCCAAGAGCAGAGCAGTGGCTAATACGTAATTTATCATTTTCCCTAATCGCCTCATATCCTCTAAAAAGATTTTGTTAGTTAATGATAAGGAGGGCAGAAGATCTAACCCACCTTCAGTCTGCTACACAGACGGTGGTCTTGCTACCGTTAAACGAAATATGGAGAAGAGCCAAGCCTATCTGCTGCCCGGGTGCAAACATAATTTGCCGCCCTCTTAAAATTAAATACCAAAATCATACATTTCCTGATTGATAGGTAAAAATTATTTTTATACACTTTGAAAAATCAGTGTGTTATGACTTCATTTCCCAACTTACATTAGTTACAAAACATCACTAACAATTAATTATGTATAGTCCATATGCTGACAGAGTAAATAGCATACGGAATAGGAAATTGTTAATAGTTAACATTACTTTCGAGTAACTTTATCATCGCAATGCGCTAAACTTAAAATAATATGATTTTGTATTAAATCTATTTAAAATTTGCAGTGAACGCAGATGAACACCTCTTTTATATCATTTTAAATTGCGAATCTATTTTATAAGATGAAATAATGTATCTACGAGAAAGTTTGGAAGAGGAACTTTTTTATCAAAATCGAACATATCAAAGGAGAAATTTCGAAGCAGTGGAATAGTTGTTATAATAATTTAATGGCTTAGCCGCCGTAAACTTGAATAAAATACGATCGAAATATCTAATAATTTCAAAATAAAACAATGTTTTGATACAAATAGAATATTTTGCCTTAAGAAAGTTGCCTTGAGAACACCAAAAAATAAAATGTTAAATTAAGAGTATAATTTTGTAAAACATACATTTATGTTCTTATGTGTTATTAGTGTGATGTACGAAGGTGTGTGTATGATTGCTAAATACATGTTCTACCTTGAGATTACTTTTTGTGGTCAATGAAACTTAGATTCTATTTCTTATGGAAATATACTCGTATTTTCTTACTCATTCAAATATCCTCAGTTGATTATATAATCTCGCAAGTATTTCAGATATTAATGATGTCACATTAATATTTACCGACCAATTGATTAAAATACGTCCACATGAAATATTTCACTGCGAATCTACGTTTNAAAATGTCTCGGATAACGACGCCGTCTTTGGTTAACGACGCCTTCTGGTGAAGATTGGCTATTAAAAAGTTCTATTTTGGCTATTTATTTAATTAATGATAATTGTACTAATGCAAATATGATTAAAAACTTATATGTAGCATATTTTAATGAGTTTTATCTTTATATTTGACATTCAGTATGGTTTTGGAACATCGCGCCTTGGATAACGACGGTTTTGGTTAACGACGACAGTCATGGAACAGATTACTGTCGTTAACCAAGGTACCACAGTATTTCGCATTTCAGCATTGAAATTATTTGTTTGTGTGCGGAGGGAGTCCTTACCTGACGGTCAAAGGGAGCCATTGGTCCTCCATTCTCCCAAATGTTCTTTCCTCCTGGATTTTCGTCGAATCCACCCAGTTTCCAGAAACCTCCTTCAGGCGCATTGATCCCACCCAGTCTTGTCCTATCCACGTAAAATTCTATCTTCTGATCGGTCCAAATCATCTCGAAGATGTGGAAACCATCTCCGTAGTCACCCTTAACGTCCTCTAGACTCCTATTGACAAAGATGTATATTGGTGCTGAATAGCGTACTTGATAACTATTTTAAATTTACTTTAAAAGGAATAACGGGAATATGAAATTGATTCGATGATGCGGAAGTTTATTTAAATAAAGACAATTGCAAATAGTCTACTAAGTTGTAAATAAGACGCCTTGCTTACAATGTATTTATTTATTATTTTATTTATTTA
>KZ308758.1:344406-398911 GCA_000376725.2 Ladona fulva | reverse complement strand
TTTGAAAAGAAATGATCGTTTCTGATGTTTTTATGCACAAGGAATTCCGAACTTGATCTACTCATTTATAAATAAAATTTTAAAAAAAGCATAGCTTTAAAAGATAAGCCTTGTTTTCGTATACCTTGCTTATATATTTTTCTTCCATGCCTATAACTTTCAGTGTTGCTTTAAACCCAAAAAATTAATGTTTTCATTAAAAATATTCGTAAAATAAAAAAATTACGTTAATAAATGAGGTTATAACTATTGGATATGTTTTAATCGGACGCAATAAATTACATTTTTCTACAGTAAATTACATACCTTTGTTGGAATCGTTTCCTCGTTACTATGGAAATAGACAATTTATGCTTCCTGAACTTGCTACTACGTGTGTAGATAATTGTGAATCTTGTAAAAATTCAGCGCTTTAAAAATAGTATTTAAAGAAGAATTAAACAAAGTGATAGTAAAAATTCAGCACTTTTAATCACCTCGTCCAATTCTTCTTTAAATATCGGTAAAATAAATTAATTTTTTCAGTTTCCATTAATTTGAGTTTGGTACTGCGAATTTCTTAGCAGTCTGTTAGCGGTTAGATTTACTGATTCAGCGATGCACCTGAATTGCTTCCATTTCCATAGAAGTGGCTTTGTAACGGTGGAATATTTGGAATGGAATATTGCAGTACAATGAGCACTCCCTTATTCGTTGTTGGCCTTGGATTACAGAATTGGCTTGCAGTAGAGAAGAGCTTACCTGGCCATATCCAGTCTCCTCTTGGCATTCGGGCTCTCACTTCCACACGACCGTATCGGAAACCGAAGGATCCCAACGTCCTAATGCGAGCAGATTGGATTGGGGTGACTATGTCCTCCCCAGCAACGCTGGAAAGATATGGAAAAAGTACCAATGCCTGTTTATCCTTGTAATATTTTTTACAGATGTGAAGACGATCGCTTTCATTTTCAAGATAGTCGAAGGGACTTATATTGAAACGAAAATTCAGTTTTAGAGAGCATGACTGCGCCAAATCTCTTCGCGACATTAAAATTGCAGTGTTTGTGCGGAGAAATGTTAATCAATTGAGAGATTTGAAATATAAGTAGTTGCCTCACTTTTCGCACACGAATGGAAGAGGCGGAACCATCGCAGTGAGTTGAAATTGTTTATATATTTAACAGGGAAACAAGATATTTCGAAGAAGTTGGGAGGTAACTAGCATTCCGGAAATGAAGTTTACCGACTGCGGTAGCGGTTAGAGTGCTTGTCGAGAGCGCTCCAATCCCAAAGTCCCTGGTTCGAGTCCCAACTAGTCGGATTTTCACGTTTGGATGTTTGTGTTTTCAAATAAAAATTTATTTAAATTGATGTATTGGGACTTTCCTGTTTCCATTAGAGAAATAAATAAGTCCTCACGGTAAAATTAGAAATATTAGGAGAGTTCTATACAGCCAAAAAAATTAAGTTTAAGGCTTTAGTCTTTATAGTGCCTGGTAATGTTTACTACCATGAATATTGATTCTGCGTAAAGTATGGAAATAATAATAATCTAAGTAATCTTGACGACAACAATGCGACAGTGACTTAGAATGCTGATTAGAGGAAGACAATTTATGACGTTAAAGTTCATATACTCAGTCAAGACTGCTATGTTAAGGGCATTATCTCCGTTTTGCGGATCGCTATCCAATATCAAGCTTTAAGTTGAGAATAAATAAAATGTCGAAATCTACAATAAGTGGAGGAGAAATTCAAAAAAGGAAAGAAGCAAAATCATTTCTTGATACGTAAAAAATAAGTTTTGACTTTTTCAAGCAAAATTTGGCGGAACTTCTCATTTAAAATTTTTCTATAAAAATGAATAAAATTTCTATAAAATTTGTTTACTTCGTATAATTTATTAAAAAACTGAGAGCTTGAAACACTAACGTTTGAAAGAAAACTTCGACCGTCATGCTTTAAATTTAAGGGAGATTTTCTGAAATTATGTATCCTAATTCAAGAGGAAACAACGCGCAGCACTTACGAGGAACAAGGTTTGACGTTGCATCCTGGATACTGGAGGACTCCTCCATATAAGAAGTCCTCTCCGAATTCGGCGGCAGTGAGTGTCGGCTGGATGTAGAGAACGCCATTTCGGACGTAACTGGAAAAAAAGGAGATTCTATTATAGAAAAAGGGAACAACTTTCCCAAGGTTAACGCGATAATATATTCGTAGCCCATGCTTTTCCCGTTCTTTCACATTTATTGCAGCATACACTGGAATGTTAAACGTGAGAATTTTTAGTTTAATTTCTCGTTTATATATGTACCCGATTGCCCAATCAGCATCCAACACCTTCTACTGGAGTAGAAATAGAGTCACGGTGCATGCACCCCCTGCCATACGCCGAAAGGCGGCTTGTAGGGTACTCACATTGTGTTATCTACGTATCTTAAGGTTAAAGCGATTTACACATTGTGCGTCGTCTTACAAGTCGATCGCAGGCGTCAACTTTTTAACGAACTCACTGTGTCACGTTTGGATTTCATCAGCATTTTTACTGTCTCTACTTAAGTTCTCATTTCTAGTTCATTCACAAAGACGATTTGGATTTAGAGGCTACTTAATCTCCATAATTCCCAAGAATTTGACAAGTAAAGAATTTATTTATCTTTTCAACATGTAGTATTTCATTCGATATTATCCATATATGCCAACATACCTCTAAGATAACCGATCCTGAAATGTAATTCAAGATAGAACAACCCTGACATTAATCTGCTGATGGGATTCAGCACCAATCCCTACGTATCCACGTAAGGATCTTGACCCGACGTCCGAGAAAGAGGCGTTGTGTGGTTTTAATTTCTTTCTATTTGAGGTCACCTTCACAATAGCGTCAACTAGCGGGTGTCGCATCTGACACGAACTGTAGATGACCTCGGTAATTTAGCGACTCGTAAACGACGGCGCCAAGGAACCACTCCTGCTCGCCAATCGCACCCAACAATTGTCTGCTTCCCCAACAATCTCTTTGTATCTCTAAAACGGATAAGGCAAACTCTGCATACTAATATAATGTTTTTGCGTTTCATCTTCACCGAATTATCCACTGTTTTCCTAACAATGTCGTTAACTCAAAGAGGACGCACCTCTCTTGGCATGAACAGAATCTTATTAGTAAAGTGGCTATACACGTAATCGTACGTAAAGTTCGAACGCCATGTCAATTGTTTGCATTTCGCAGGAACAAAGAGAGTGACTGGTTGTTCTTTCTGGGAAATATGGAGTAAATGCACAATTAAGGCTAACGATGCGACGTTTTGTCGACGATACTGTTGCCTTCTTCGGATGAAAGCACATAGTATGTACCTAAGTGTAGCACTATAGATCAGCTTCTCTTCTCTCCCAGGGAAAATAGTTGTGGTAATTGATCCAAGCGAATTTTATCTACATAACCTCGATTAAATGAGATGAAAATACATTCGAAAATTTGTCTCCAAGTATTTTAAAAATTTAAAACTATAGTTCTACTTTTTGAGCCATGTCTGTTAAAAAATTACTAAAAGCATGAATAGGATAATTATTATCAATAAATATTCACTTCCGGTGGAATTTTATGTTTCCCTCCGTAAGGATATATTATGTAAATGTAACTGGTTCCCTTTCGTATTTTTATCAGTTATCCTTTATTCTCATTACTAATTTGTAGGATTTTCTGTTCCACTTATTGCATTTTATTGTATTTAAAACTTTTTTATCAGATAATTTTATCTGTACTTTATTTGAACTAATCTTCTTTGTATTGGACGCATTTATTATGTTTATATTAAAACTCAACTAATTACTCAACATACCAGTTTGGATTAAATAAATAAATAGGAGTGGTTTCCAAGTAGACGAGGGGGTAACCGTTTACGCTATCGACCGGTGCGTTGAATCGTTAAGCGATCTCGTCGGATACGCGAATTATCTATCGAAAATAACGCGTATCTTTTGATTGGGTATGAGCAATCAGTATTATGATTTCGAAGCGTATCGAAACCCTTCGCCTCGAGCAGAAAGGACGTTAGATAAAGGCTGCAGTGTCATTTCCTGTAACGGTAATTAAATTAATTAAATATCGCCTGAGTTTACCCCAATCTTCTTCCCATTTGTAAGGAAAAGAAGGTTGAAACACGGCTGTATATGGATATGAGGTTTAAAAACACTCCGTAAGCCGTCTTTCGGCAAGCGGAACTCACGCTCAGGGACAAACAGGAAGCTCCGGATTACCGATTTCTGGGAAGACCAATGATCATTTCGGAGACAAAGCCTCCATCCTCGGGGGGTCTCCGTGGAAAAATGTGGTTTTCTTTGAGCACCAATTTAACCTAAGAATGTGATAAAATGTTGAACTTACCGAAAAGAAACATGAAAAATGTTGAAATGCATTTCAGTGACAAGACTGAAAAAATAACCTCTTTTAAATATTTATAGCCTTTCTGTTTATCGAATCATGCAAAAAACGAAGGCCGGAGCGACAACGTTTTCGCGAAGTTCACCCTAATAAATACGAATTTTTAATCTCCGGAAAGGCTAAAATCTTTCGTATAGTATCCGAACTGAAGCGGCGAAACCAACCGATAATAGTACGAGGAACCCGGTTAGCCACGTGCGCAACGCGTTCGACATCGGTGAAAACGGTCCCGGGTTTGATTCCCGGTGGGGGTCTACGTGCAAAATGACCTTAGTTGTCAAAGCACTTTTAACAATACCAATCCACGTATTCCCGTTTTGTCTTGTATTATCTCAGGGTTAGATGTAAGAAGAGACTTGTTAGTCTCAATCTCGCCCTGAATAAAGTCCTTTATTATTATTATTATTATTATCTCCGATGGAGATTATCCCCTTTTCGACTATTTCTTGGTTATCGTCGGTCTATGCTTGAGTAGATCTCTAACGGAGGGGCAGTCTTCTTTAAAACATGGAAATGATCGAGATCCAATCGTTAAACAGGTAGGAATTATCTCCATTGGCTTCCTCGATGGAGAGAGGTTCCGAAAAGACGCGCTCCGCTTTCAAATCCGCTGCCCGCGCGTGTTTTGAATATCCGCTCTCCATCGGGTTGAGAACCTGCGGCTCTCTGCATCGTCCGCTGGGCGGTGGCTCCATCTCCCTCTCAAGCGGTTGCCGTAGCAACCAAGGTCGAATGGGGTTTCTCCCGATTGCTTATTCTACGCACGCGGCGAGAGGATAGTCTGGTGTCCCTCCACGCCGACTCGAAAAATCAGCTGTCGGAAACGTAGACGCTTGTTATTTTCTTGGCCGAGCGTCGTCTTTTTCTACTCCGTGACAGTTTGGAACGTCTCGATAACGCTGCTTACACTTTCACTCACGCGATTTTATCGGGGGTGACATAATGTGATTCCAACCGCATGGATTGCGTATCCAGGGGGCCGCAGATCAGTGAAAGTCGGCGGAAAAATACCTGCGGATGTTAATCAGATGCTGAGGGTCTCGAGGTGAAATTTCAGGTGGAATCCTAAAGCAGAGGTAATCGTAATCCTTAAATTATCACTAACGAGGAAGACGTGGCAAGAGAGCAGTAGTTGACTATGTTGACTGGTGCAGAAATTAAGGGATACATTGACGGGGCATATTTCAAGGAATGAGATACATGGAGAGGAAAGTGTAAGGGAATGCGCCGGAAAAGCACAGAATTGTAGAGGTACGATATATCAAGTACAAGAAGACATTAGAGAGGGATACAATGACTCCTAGGTTTAAGAATATAAGTTAATACATTATGGCAGTCTCTACGGGCAGCAACGGTGCTTTTTAAATGCGATTTACGTAGTAATTTCTGACAAATCAATAGCACGTAAAAACAATTTTTATTATTAAATATATCACGGAATCCAATGAGCTATACCCAGTAGTATACATAAATAAGTTTAAGATAACTAATATTCCTTCCATCGAATCTTCGTACTTTTTCGGCATTAATTACGAAAACCAGAAATTAATTAAGTATGTAAAAGGCCGAGACACGGCTGATAGTTTGACGTAAATAAGTAATTAGTAAATTAAGGAAAATGGATTCGGTTCGAAAATTCGACAAATTTGACCCAATATCGATGATTCGGTTGCTGTAACAAGCTTATTCCAGCTATGTTATCAAGTAGCATGGTACTATTCTGAGAAATTTTGGCTTCGATTTCATTGTCGAATTGAATTTTCATGCATCTCATATTCTAGCCATTTCCTCAGTTTTTTCACTCCCTGCAGGACTATGTCGACCCGGCTGCATAAGATTTAGGATACTAAGGAGCAAAAAGAAACTTCCCGGAGAGGACGCAGTAAAAATCGCGGAATGTTACCGCGAGAGGAATTTTGTTTCTTGCTCGCGAGGGAGAGCCTATGATTTCAATTGCAAAATACTTCTCCGTACATTCTAGCCATACGTATGTCCAAACATTTTCCCTTGATTTCTAAAAGAGTACTAGATAGTGAATCACAAAGTAATAAGTTAACTGAATCGACTTCAGAGTCATGCATGTCTCTCTCCGCAAACAACCATGGTTTTGAAGTAAAAGAATAAGACTTGGTGATTTCCACAACATAAACCATGGTTTTATTTATTTTTTTGATTTGACGCAACTTTCAGTTCTAAAATTATTTTAGGTGAATGATCCATTTCGCATAGTCGTTGTATTAGATACTCTATCACCATATGCCTCCAGCCCTTTGGTTAGTAACAGATTGTTTTTGGCTTTGAGAGCTTGTTCAGAAATGAACCAAAGCACCGTTTAACCGTAACTAAAAAGTGAAAATTATTATATATTGGTAAACATATACTAAAAATTTCCCGTTACATTTAATTTTTTTGCCATGAAGATATCATAATGGCATCGTAATACAAACTAAGTGAAATTAAGAAAATTAAAACAATATGTATCAGTAAAGTGTTTATCCCGAAGACCGGCCGGAATCTAATGCCCTCTAACATTAGTTACCAAGAGCTAGGAGAGAGGTATGTAGCTTATACTAGTCAAGATGAAGAGTGAGGTAGTTTGCCGTTGTTTTCCTTGCCGGGCCGGAATTCTAAAAGCAGGAAAAGTCCATATGAGTGAAGCACTATGACTCTACGAGACAATTCATCGTAGCATTCCATAATTCCATTAATCAATACCATTATTCAACATAACTCATGCAGCAACTATCGTATTATTATAGCCACTAACAAGACGGAGACAAAAGTAAAAATAAATAGTAACATAAATAAAAGTAAAATGAAAATTATTCCATTCATCTAGATATGGTAGAGGTAAATGTACAGTATGGCAATGAATTATGTATAACAATACCATTAATAACACATTCATTTTCTAGCTCTATTAAAGCGCTCGCAATCATCAGCGCGATTTTGTTCTCTATCCTTTTTTCTGTTAAATATTTTCGAGCCACGATAATCTTAGTCATTTTTGTGTCGCACTTACCCACTATTTCTCCTTGAATAACATTATAAATACATATAATATTATAAATATCGATTACGCCGGATCCTTTCGCGGTTAACTTGTTATTTACATTCACACTCCTCATTTATGAGCTCCTATCCTTTCGTACATCTTTCAATTCGGACATATACCTGCATCATTTCATTCTCTCGCCTTCATGCTTTTAACTCCGTACGTCTCCTCCCTTCTGCATCTCTTTCACCATGTTTATCATACTTTTCCTTACTCTTCCTCTCCCTTTATGACAACTCAAACTTTCATCTAACACCATTTTTATGGTTTTGCCATGAAAGATGAAATCATTATGATTATGAATCTTTTGACTTATGAAAAGGATGCACATTCTGTCAATCCTTACTACATTCTCAAATCAACACAAGAAACTCCGTTCATGCTAGTCACGCAGTCTTTATTTCACTCCACTTTATCGATGAACTCATGATCACTAAGTCCTTCTGTTTTCACAACCGCATTTACATGTTCCATTTCCATTCCAACCACATTTAGCTTACACGCTCATGCGCTCCTCCATACACCCTCAAAGTTCGCAACCAAGTGAAAGAGAGTGCAAGAATATTTTAATATGCAAGCATTTGTGTATCATTCGACAATCCTTCATGTTCAGTCACTGAGCGCAAACTACCTTAGATCTGCATTCACTCGGCTCTTTATGTCATTTGTTTATTTGTTATGTTTATCACCATGTCATTCCTCTCTTATTTGTTACTCTCTCTCCACTCCTCTTTTATTCTTACGTTCCTGAAGAACAACATACCCAAGTTTAACTGAATATCATCTACTATTCTATATCTAATATCTTAATGTCCTAGTATCCTAAAACACATAAGGCATCGCGGTAAACCAGTAAATAAGTAATGAAATTAATAGAATGTTTTTAAAAATACTTCTAATGTGTCGGATAATTTAAAAATGACAAAATAAAAGCAATTTTCAATGATATTTGGAAGTAAGAATTTTTCTGGAATCTTACCAGAATAACCGAGAGACAGACATACAGACCAATCTCTACCACGAAGGGTTACAGTACTGTCTAGTGGCTCCTGGTCCTAGACGGACTTTATCCACTGGGGATCTCTTTATTGAATTTTTAATGTATTAAAATTTCGTTTCTAAATTACCATATTTTCTGGTAGATAGCCTGTGTGTTATCTATACAAAAATATAGAAAAATTATAGAAATAATAGTGCGTGATATACAACGGAAAATCTCGTTTCATTGAATATCTTGAATATTGAACTCGGAAACAAATGACTAAACAACACACGTCATACGTTGCGGAAGTCACGGAGTATATACTCACGTACTAGGGCAATTTTATTTCAACCAACATAATACATTGTAAATGTTAAATCAAATAATTTCATTCAAAATGCAAGAGTAATTATCATAAATATTACAGTAGTGAATAAACATTCCCGTCAACATAATAACAATTTTGAAATGCGCGTTATGAGTGCATTTATCACAGAAGAAATTTTTTAAATGCGTGTTATCTATACATTATCACAGTGAAGCGATTTTTAAAATGCGTGTTATATAGTTGGTGTGTGTTATTTAATACAATTAATTTCGTTTCTAAATTATATCGGTTAAGTAATTAAATACTACGTTGCCCTGTTAAAACCCTAACCCGTAAGTGTCTCAAGAGTCCAGAAAACTCGGCCCATCCCATGGCCATCAAACAAAACCGGCAAAATTGATAAAATTATTATAAAATTAGGGTATACGGGTAAGTTTCTCTCAAAGCAGAGATATTAAATAACAGTGCTTAAAAAAAAAGGAATGATTGTGTCTGAGGCGGTAAGAAGCGCAGAGGAAATATGTTAAAATCATTTATTAATTACTCGTAAAATTATAAAAAGGCGTTTGATGTTAAGACCAAAATAAAATAAACTGCCTCAGATGACTAAGATGAAATGGGACCAGAGGATCACTAGAATACATATCCGGAACGGAATGGTAAACACTGATTATTGACGGTGACTCGATTTTAGCATTATAAAATAAGTCTGGATTCTTAATATAATAAACGATATAAAATCTTACCCTTTCGTACAATAGCTCGCCATGCCACTTACCATGGGGATACTATCTAAGGACAGTTTCAACTCAAATAACAACGCGTAGGTTTGTTTATTGACGTTCCATAAATTTACTGCTGCTATATCTTTCAATACACATTACATTTTCTCTTTTTCACTCTCCCGAGCATTCACCGAACTTGCGTTATTATTTTCTCGTAAAAAAGAACGAAATGCAGCATTTTACAGCGAGGTGGGAGTCGAGTTGTTGGTGATATATTTGCATTGGGCATGGTCCCAAGCGAAACAGATTGATGGTGTGGGAGACGCTTACGCGAATAAACCTCGCTGCACGAGATAAAAATCTCGCATTCCTGGGGGAATCGCCCTAAGATTGGTGCCACGAGAGGTGAATTTGAACGCCGAAACCGCGCTATAAATCGCCTTGTCTTGTGCTTCGGAATGCCCATTTGGTGTCTCCAATAAGATCGACCGACGAAAGACGGGAATGGAACCGATGCCGTGACAAACGGCGGCCTTGGTAGGCGCCCCGTTTTCGCTACTTTTGCCTTTTTTATAATCGTGCGGCTTAACATGAAGGTTTAAGTCATCTTACAAATATGTCGCGTCCGTTAAAGATGAAGAATCAACGTATGAATGTTTTGAAGTGTTCTTGGTTTGGTACTGTGGCTATAAATTAAGAGATGAACATTAATTGAAGAGTTGTTAGCAAGAGAGATGTTTTGGAGAGATACTTAAGATATTAATATATGTTTAGAGGGAGATATTATATTATATATTTACAGGGAGATTAAGAGCAAAACCTTAAGAATTACCTTTGTTGAGAGGGACTGATGCAAAGAAATAACCTCTTCCATCTTTCAGTCACTTTTACATCCACACTTTTTCTTCACAGATTCTTTCTTACAGAACGGTATTTTGTCTAGTTAGCCATAATTTTCTATTGCGTATCAAAATAACAGGATTCCCGACTTTTTCTAAATATATATTTCAGTTTATTCCTTTCTTCCCTCTGAGGTTAAAAATATACAAAAAGCTGTTTAAGAAATCAAGATAATAGTACTCCCAATAGCTTCTTAGAACTTAATACGCTCAAAGCAAACTGCAAAGCTCATTTAAATGGATATGACGGACCTTTTAGTTAGTCAGCAGTAGGTTAAGATGAAACTATATCAAGTATTTTAAAAAATGTTTGGATAACGATTTTAGTGATCAAGTAAAACCACTACTAGAAATTCACAGGGTTAAAGGCAAAGTTGTTTAACAATTAAAAATTAGTGAGATAGAAAATATATCTAATGATAAAAGTGCGGAATCTAATTATCCGGCCTTTGTGGCAGGTCTCCATTATAAATAATAACGAAAAGAGAACAGTTATACCTTTACAGCAATATTTTATTCCACGATCATTCACCTAACTTACTTGTGTTTTTATTTCCCCGTATAAAAGAACGAAATGCAGAATTTTACAGCGACCACAAAGGGTGGTCTCGACCCTTTGGGTCATCATCATTACCTAATGATTACCAAAGTGTTTAGGAACACTTTGGAGGCTTTTATTAAAATCCTTGCGATTCCTATGTAATTACTTTTGCTTAATGAAAAACCATCATCTGGATTCCTTAAAAAGTTTTCCATATATTTTTTAAATACAGATAGAAGAAAGGAATAAACCGAAGTACGAATTTAGGAAATCATGGGAATGCTGTCTTTTTTATGTTAAATAGATTATTAGGGCTAACTAGTCCAAATACCGAAGTGAACACTACAGAGGAGATGCAAAAAAGGTATCAAAGACGACCTGGAATAGGTGGAATGTAAAGGTGACCGAAAAAAGAAAATGGGAAGAGGAAGAAAGATTTGGCGGTTTTCCACGCAAACCAAAACCGCAAGAATGTAAATAGGAGGGCAATGTGGAATATCTCCATTTTAAATTTTTAGAGTCTGCTGAAATTCGAAGGAAAACTGGATTTCCTTTCAGAATTTAACTTAGACTCCTCTTTGTGTGAGAGCGTGAACAGTTCGATGTTTATCCTCTGTTTGATACCTGTGAGCAGTGTTTATAATATTCATTGAGGGGAATGAAAAGTTAAAAATATCGAAACTCGGGTTAATCTGTTCGCCAAATCCGTATTTACTTTAAATAAAGGCTATGATTTTCTGCTTCCTAGCTGTAGTAGGAGATAGCCTTTTCCTCTGAACACATATAGGTGGCATTAAGGTGGCCTTTAATAACAACAACATTTTTATCGCAACCACATACAATTATAAATTCAACTTAGTTCAGTAAAAATAGCAAAAAATTTAGATCAACAATTCAAAAGCAAATTGCTACAATTGTGATTTATTTTTCAATTCAATACAAAATGTTTGAAAATTATGATTTTCATAATATATTATGATAATAAATTTTCGGAAAAATAATAATTTAGAGACGACGAGGGATCCAATTTAATGGAAATGTGCAAAGAGGAAGACTTAATACATTTAATGTTTTTAGCATGCTGAAATTTGGAGGAAAACTGGATTTCCTTTCGGAAGTACGTAATAATAATAATTACAACTTTATCATGAAAATTTTAATCTTCAGAGACCACTCAAACAACCATGAAAGAGACAAGCATCCACGGCCTAACCAGGATTCGAACCCGGGACCCAGGCGTAACCCCTACACCACCAGGAATGGCATTTGTTGAGACATTACTTCAAAAGAAATAAATGTGAATAATCGTCTTTGGAAAATGTTTCTCAAGTAGAAATCTTCAAATCCGATCAGAGCAAATTTAAGCAAGGGACGTTGAGTTTCAAAAACATGCGCGCGAAAGTCCTCGTTAAAGGGCGATAAAAACATTTCCTCGCCGCTTAAATTCCCACAGTTTCGTTGTCAAGGTGAAGCACTCCTTCGCACCCTCATATGCAGCGGAGTGGGAGAAGAGATTTGGCTGCCGCCCTCAAACTACCGATTCAGAATACTCAATTGTTTAGATCGAGGGAAATGATTGCAAATTTTAGCCACTTATTTGAAAGACTCCTTTCTCACGTGTCTCTCTTTGTGCACCAAAAGGGTAGATGTACTTGAGTCTACATCAATCCTTAAATTTAACTTATTAAGTTAGTGGTAATTATTAGTTGGAGGTAATTATTAAGGTATAGACGATTTAAAATTGCTCCGCTAACATCTATTTTTCTCCTTTACCCATTGAATATACTTATTTAAGGCTCATTTACATGGGATATTTTACTAGCTGCTCGCCAGCACATAAACTCGCCAGCGAGTGAGCGAGCTAAGTAGCTCAGTCTTCAACATTATAAGCACTAGCAGAGCGAGCTGCGAGTTTACGAGCATACGTTATCACACAGATCGAATTTATAGGCATCGAAAGAATTCGCAGGCGAGTAGCTATTAAAGTCACCCATACTATAATTGAGCCTTTGATGTATACACATGTAAACAAGATGGTATACATGTATAATTTCGCTGAAACGAAAATAAAATTTTCTTAGAGCAAATAATACTCTCGTAGTAGAATAGAATAAATAATCTTTTTATTCTGCAAGGTCTTTCCACGAAGTCACGCCTTCGAATATCGGTACTCTCGTAGTATGTTTACAAAGCGTGTTGTCTCCAATGTAGAACAATAGAAACCAGGACGAGGCTATAATGAGAAACCAAAATAATTTTCTGATTCGGCGTTGGAGTGCTGTTCATTCTTCAACACTTTTACTTCATATTAATAATTACAGTGCACTGACACATGCATTTCAGTATTCTAACACATAGGGTAATATTAGAACGATTATTACCGTTATACGTACATACATGCATGTGTAATTGGAATAGCTTAATATTTATGTGAACATATCTTAAATAATTTTGATACATGTGTTACTTACGTAATCATTCGTACAGTTTACATTTTACTTAAGGCTTTTGATGTTTATTCGATGTTCTTATTTTTGCACTTATACAAAATTACGATCTCAACTTATTTTTCTCACTTTTACTCATAACACTGGAGAGTAATTTCTGTAACAAGTATTCTATGATGCTTTCTGCAGATGTTGCCATTTAAAGGTATTGCTCCTTACTTGACGCATGTCCGGAAAAACCTCCAAATCTATCAAAGAAGGGGTTAATTAAGTTAATTTACAGAATTTAATTTAACCAAACTTATTTCTTCTCATATCCTCTCTAAAGCCCCATTATTCCTGGTTCTATTCCATAGGTTCCTCTATTTACATACATCCATGCATAAAATCGTCTTTATTGGGCGAAATTAGTCTCCCATCTTCCAATTAATCCTTGTCAAAATAATGCACAAATAGGAACGTGTAATTTAGTATATGTTAAGTCTTCCGAAGCCAAGTGGGCAACGCGTTCGACCTCGGTGAAAGGGGTCCAGGGTTCGATTCCCGGTGTGTGCTTACATGCGAAATGAATTCGAAGCTGTCGAAGCACTTCTAAAAGTTTTACTACTACTGTAAGATATTAAACTACAGGATATATAGATTTTAAATATGCTCTGTGGAAATAGAAATAAAAGGAGTAGAAAAAGAATGGTTTTGTGGAAAGAAAAACTTTTTTTAATCACAGAAAAAAAAAATGTTTCAAATGCAGGAAAATACCCACAAAGAGAAGGTCTATTTCTTTCGTCTTTGGGGAAAATCAGATTATGATGTTGCAAATTGATCGACAAGAAAGAATTTGCACTTGAAATCCATACCTCTCGTACACGATGGGTATTCCCAATCGTGCAGACCTTTCTTAAAATCAGGGCGCTCTTTAGGACGACTTCCGTCGATAGCCGAATCGGCGAAAGTGAAATAAAGCCATGAAAATTGATCCGTTAAGGTAAAATGCCTGTAATGTTGCCAGTTTTCGCGAGACACTCGCTTTTCCACTGCGGAAACAGTGTGTAAACAACGAGACACCCTTCATCTTTACCTTTCAAGAGTAAACGAATAGCAATCGGCGTCTGACCTTGCTGGAAGGCGAGATCAGTCCCACGTGGTGATCTTGGCTCGGATCTTAAGTGGATCAGAAGAATTCAGTCTGCAAGAATCGGAACGAAATGGAGGGTGCCCTCTTACACAGCAATTTTCCTTTCTTATGATATGAATAAGCCGTTTTGTGGCCAAGTTTCGCTCATTTATGCGATTTTACTTTTACTTCCGAGATTGCTGTCAACGCACATGATGTTAGCAACAGGAAGAGATTTCTTCTTCTGGAAGAGGTCGAGTGTCGTGGATAAATTATTGCAGCAGGAAGTTGCATTTAAATCCATAACAACTTGAATGGTCTCCTATTATTCAAGGTTGGTTTTTCACGCACGAAGATGATTCCTGAAACCTACAAAATTGACTTAAATTCAAAGAGGCTTATGAAGGTTCGAAAGAAATTCTATTTTGACTTGTTGCTGGATGGAGTATATGGCTTTGTCTCGGATGAACACATGAAAAAGGAAAATGAGTTTAAACTAGCACTTTCTCCATGTGGTTTTGTAACCAATTAGATTGCTCTTATCTCTGCATTACTGCCAAAATAGATTTTCCCTAAAACTTTTATATTCTTTTCTTTCCTTCCGCATGAAAGCTGACTTTTGATTGGAATCCTCTCGATGAATTGCCTTATTTTCATCGTAAATGTCGTGATAAGAAGACGAGTTAACTCACATAGGACTAGCGTCTCCGTATGGAAATAGCTAGAAGGCATTCCTAAATTCTGTGACAAATGGTCGTGTTACTTCTGAGTGCAGAACTACAGCTAATTTTTGGAGTTTATGAGTGTAAAATTAGTAAAATATTTACTGCTCACATATATGTACAATGTATAATGTTCATGCAAATCCAGGGTCCCGAATAGCCAAGTAGGTATCGCGTTTGCCTTTAGTGAAAGCGGTTCCGGGTTCGATTCGCTGAATGAGAGAACATGAACAAAATTACCTCCGCTGTCGAAATACTTTTAACAACACTGTTATTACTCTGTCAAATCCAGTACAATTGCTCCTACAAATACGGCGTCATAATTTTTAAACTCTAGATAACAATCCGATGAGTCGCCTTACATTGTAAATAAGATATTTGGGTGATAATGCACTCTAACATCTGTTATCATAGGTAGCTCTTAAATGAAGTTAATTATAAGTAAAATGATATTAAAAAGTGAGCGAACTTATGGTATATCCTAAGCAAGCAGCACGAGCATATCGAATGCAAGACTAAAGAGTTGATTAGTTTTCAGGTTTCGAATACATTTAGTGAGGCATAGGAATAATGCAGACCTCGGAAACCCCGTGGAAGGGTCAAGGTGAACTTCAAAGGTTCGTAAGCCACTCTCTCAGTTGAACTCTGCGAGATGAAACGGCAATTTAACATTTTTCGTTACGCATTAGTCAGGTTTCATACTTTGATTATACGTGTGCTTATTAAATTCCACGAACACTAAGGGTTGTCTATTTTGCATGGTAGTGAATCGCCACTATCACACGCTTAAAAGTGCCTATTTTCCAGACAACTATATTATAAGGTAATATTTTCAATTGTAATCATTCATCTTAGAGGTCACCGAATTATTTTGGACGTAAAGAGAGAATGAAAGAACAACATCGATTTGCTGGACCACGGAGGGACTGCTTTGACGTATTCATGGTTGCTAGATGAAGATTCACTGCGTAAACACCTCAAAGAGGAGAAATACAACGAAAGTGACAACCGCTGTTAACGTTACCATCGCTATGGATGGGCGTGCCGACGTCTCGGGATGACTTTGCATCGGGAGATCCTCTTCATCTTCTGCAACCAAGGGCACGACTAATAAGTGACACGAGACCCTACATCACGCGGAAATTGCGTTGATTGTCACGAAGCAAATACGACGACTTAGAAACGAAGAGGAATCGAAGAGCGACTGAAAGAAATTCCTTCTTTCGTAACAGGAAATCGAATGAAATAACACAGTCGGATTAAAATGAATGAAGAAGCTGTTCTATTCTGTCTCTTGCTGAATATTCGCGTTTTCCTCTAAGTATTTGTAACGAAGCTCATATGCATTCTCTTTTGATAGTTAGTCTGTTAATTCTTCGTATGATTATGTAATGATAACAAGTGAGGGGCGAATTACTGCGAAAACTAGTGACTACAGAGTAGCTACTGCTTTGGCTCTTAGCAAGGTTAGCTCTGTTTCCCAGCATGGAAGAATATGAGGAAGATCTTGTCGAATTCGAACCAAATCATATGGTTTCATTTATCAATAGAAGTATAAGGGGATGGAATGTTTTAATAGGAGAACTTCTCATCTTAATGCCGAAAAATATCCCCTAAGAGAGAGGGTTGAGACAATCCTTACATAACGAACTGAGAAAATGAAAATAGACATTTACCCGTACCACATAACGTTTTATTTAGCGACCATGGTTTCGACGCGTCGCGTCATCATCAGGCAAAGTACAAAATATAACGTCCCATATATATAGTCAAGGAGGGGTAGGGTAGGCTAGGTGGGGAGGGTCTTGGGAGGAGAGGACATACTCATCTTAAATTGATAGTAGCATAAGTGCCTTTATCCTCAATCCCTAAGCCATAACAATGTCATTTTGTCGCGGCAACTGCGGTACATGCATGGCAGTTATAAAAAACCCTTCTCATCTACATCTACATCTACATCTACATAAATACCCTGCAAGCCGCCTTTCGGTGTGTGGCAGGGGGTGTGAACACCAAGAGTAGAATTACCTCTTTAATTTATTATTACCGCGTATCGTTCGCGGAAAGAATGAGTCCCTAAAGCGACTTGTCCTCAACAACTTCTCTGTCCGTCTTAAATTAAATCTTCACTTCATAACCTTGGAAAATTGCTGGCCCTGCAAATCCAGCGATCTTCCGTATATTACTTCTGGATAAGCCAATGCAAGTAGACTATTCTACCTTTCTGGCAACGCAAGTATAAATATTTCCTCACTAAATAAGGAATGTGAATGTTTACCTAAAAAACAAACATCGAAATGCCATTCCCCTTTCATTAGCCTTTCAATATAACGCACCCGTATCAACAGGTGTGACATTGGAGCAAAACGGGAGCGATTTCTGGGTTAAAACAGCGACTGAGTAAGAGCAGTGTCAAGGTCATCCTTTCACTCGTCGCTCCAATATCGCCGAGAGGAGGAAACCAGCCGTGCACTAGACTGAAGAAACACTTTTGACTGGATTCTTTTGCAGATCATAAAATTCTCAAGGAATGCTAACATTGAGAAACAGGATTGGGTAAAAGAAGACTGGAGAGGTATGGAGTAAACAGATTTTATGATTTAAATCAGCTGATTGACTTGATGGAGACTGAGTTTCAAACGGTAAACATTGTCCTCTCACTGACGAGTTGCTTTGTGGTACTCTACGTAGGAAGGGAAAATAAAAAACAGGAATCACCCCTTTCAGGATACTAGATTTTGTTGAATATATAACAATTTTACAAAACACCGGAGCGTCTTCTACCGAAACGTCATCTACAAGCCTTTAAGGAAGAAGATCTTGAAGATGACGCCTATGCGTAGAAATTAAGTAGTCTTGCCTTCTTTTGATTTTGGTTCGTGTGTGGTATTTTTCTGTGTTCTTTTGTATTAAATAGGATCTAGTTGCCTGAGAAATGTGGTTCTTGTGTTTTATTTTCTCTATCGGCAAAAAATTTTATTCTATAAAGACGAATTATTGCAGAATGCTTGCTCACGTAGGAAGGAAGATTGAAGGAGATGCGCTAGATTAGACAACTGTGAGAATCATACTGCAAAGTATTCGAGAATAGTGACATTTTAAAATGGAAAGATTGGGAATGGCCACCAATTGTTAATAATATCTATTGCATCAGGCACGACTTTGAAGTAGGATTTTTCGCATACTTGAACGTCTATCAATAGAAAAGATATTTCTTTCGTGAAACAGGTGTCTCCAAGAAATGTCTTCTGTTAAAGAGTAAGTTCTCATCGTCAGTTCGCAGCCTGTCTTTTCTCAAGCTTAGGGTATATTTAACATACATGAAAATCGACAGGAGTGTAATAAAAATGTTATTTGAGTACGTCACCAATTGCTTGGCTTGAGAAAGTAGTAATTTTGGAAGCGAAGTTGTTGATCATTGAAAGTATCTATCGGAAAATTAAACTCTGTGTTTGATCCATCGACATTACTTTGGAAGATTTATTGTTTACTTATTTCAAATGTTTATTTAGTTCAGTAATACTTAAAATAATTTCGCACCTGAAGCTTTGGTTGTTATGATACACCGTTGTGAAATAATTTGAAAAATTTAAATTTGTGGTGTGCAGAGAGTTTGATCTTCACTCTAGGTGAGGAACAAAAATCAGATTTTTTGCCAAAAGGTGAAGGAAACCATTGAGAGAGTCCAACGTGTGCCAGCAGCTCTGTAGATGAACAACCACTGCCCTGTACCACCGAGGCCTTCGAATAATGAAAGCAAGTCTTCCCTTTTGGCGTAAGATTTTAAAAATAGTTTCTTCTCCCACCATCGGCCATCATCCCTAGACCTGCAAGGATGAGCTCCCAGAAGGGCGGGACATCAAATGTGAAGGGATCCCTCCTCTGCCACCCATATCCTCCAGATGCGAGATATGAATGGTGCAATGTCTGCAATTCCTCCAGAGATCCACGCGGAGTTGCGCCATGCGCCCAAGGTGAGACTCGTACGCGACGGACTCAAGGTGAAGGAGAGAGAGGGACATAAACAGGGAAGGGAGGAAAACAGATGCCTCGTAGCATGGAAAGGGAAAGGTTCTGGGATATATTGGATGATCACCCTCAGGGACGTAATTGTTTCTTTAATTGGCGCGGCTTTAATCCATCCGGGAATACCCAAAGAAGACACGAGTCTTCCTTGACATTTCTGTCGCCTCACGTTCGTTCGCCCCGGTGGAAATTTCAAGCACTCCCACCTGCTTGATATCATTCTTGCAAGGCTCGGGCAATTTTCCTTTTTAGTTTAGAGACATTTCACTGACCTCGGATTTCTCGCCAAAGGCCATGTGCGGGAATTTCATGTCCGAACTGGTTATTCTTATAACTCTGTACGTACGTCTCTACTTTTTAGTAATGTTTGGACCAGTGTTGTTGAAAAGGAGCTCATTCATATATCGAACATGAGATGGGTCTTTAAATCTCCGCAGTGCGAGAAGCATAGTTTTCTCTAGTTTCTTCATCTTCGGCCGGAAATAAAATTTCTGCGTGCGCTTAGGTTATGGAACGGAAGAAAAGATATTATAAAGGATTAATAGATGTGAAAAATGGCGACATGACTGGGACTCGAACCCAAGTCTACTATTTTCCGGTATTCAGGTATTTTAATAACTGAACTACCATGCTTCGTCTATTTTATACTGTTAAGGGAATGCATTTGTGAGCAACGCAAGTGGCGTTCTACATAGCTGCACCAACAGTGCAAAGTTAAACGCCTAATCCTTTCCCTTAGATATTGTAAACTTAAGATTCTTATCCATTTGATGGCAGAATGAGCCATATAACCATTCACTAAAATTCACACGAGCAGAGTAACATAAAAGTTTACAATACATAACTATGGTATAGTTACATTCAAAGTTCTTAGCAAATATTTGGTTCACGAATAATCGATCGTACGACATTTAAAAACAATGAGGCCCCCCAGGTGCCCAGCTTACAAGAACTCTGGCGGGGAGATCTCGAGGTTTATACGAGGTTATCGGAAGTCCCGTCTGTTTCGCATTTTTGCTCAAATTATTTGCTATGGTGCCAGATTTTGCTATATGCCAATGCATAGTAGTGGTGGCAACACACTTGGACGCGAAACTTTAAACATGATTAAGAAATAAATGGGGATATTTTAATCTCGATATCACCCAAATGAAGACGTTATTTATTTTATTCTATTAATTTTATCCTGATAATTATAATTGATTGGACATGATGTATTTAGATAAATTAATAGATGGACATGCTATAAATGGTTAATGAAGCTTTTCATTATTATTTTATTTTATTTTCCAAAAACCAACGGTCTCTCTACTTTTCTATTAAGTTCTCCGTAATTAGCAAATTTGTTTTGCCCTATTAAAAATCAGTTAAACCAATCAACTCATCCCAAATCAAGTGCCAGCACCCCAATATTTCTCACTTAAAAATAAACCTGGAAGTCTATCCAGTGGAGCTATTGGTTATATAATAAATTTTACTCAGCAATCTGGATCATTCATATTGAAGAGATAGCTCCCTATATAATTCTGACTTGAGTAGATTCAACAATCAGTGCCATTGCTTCATTTACGAGGCTTTATTATCGAGAATCTATTACAGATTCCCTCCGGAGAATAGATTCTTGGCAGCCGAGGAACGTGCGTCATTTTGCAAACTACTTCATATGCTTTCGAAACCATTCATTCGTTGGATAAACTTCTGATTCTAATTTCTAAGCGACAGATCGATTGCAATCGCTAAACAA
Source organism: Ladona fulva (assembly GCA_000376725.2). Taxonomy (NCBI): domain Eukaryota; kingdom Metazoa; phylum Arthropoda; class Insecta; order Odonata; family Libellulidae; genus Ladona; species Ladona fulva. Next base: position 377,902 of record KZ308758.1, on the reverse strand, counting down.
TCTTCATAATACTTCCGTGCTGCTGGCTTTGGTTGCTGCGAATTTCAAATTTTTTACTAGAGGTGTAATTTTAATTAATGATGGACTTCACGGGAGTTTGAAAACTGAATGGTTGAGTTACGATTCATGTTCCTCGTGGATAGATCTCAATTGTCGTTCACACGCATCGATTCAGTAGTTTGAAGATATCTGAGATAGATATTAAAATCATTCGTGAAAAATATTGTTGCTTTGAATGAGCTCATAACTTTTTAAGATTTGCTACAAAATGTTTTAGCGTAATGTCTATGTCTATGTGAGTACCCTGCAAGCCGCCTTTCGGCGTATGACAGGAGGTGCATGCACCATGACTCTACTTCCCTAATTAATTACTTCCGTGCATCGCTTCCGGAAAAATTGAATTCTTGAGTCAATTCGTTCTAGCATCTATTTCCCTGATCTACCTTGCAGTATCAGAACCTGAAAAAAGTAAACAAAGTTTACATGTTTAAATGTTGGTAGCTCACGAACAAAGTTTCTTTTTTCGAACACTAAGTCGCACGCTGCGAATATTATACGGAATTCGCAAGAAATTCGGTCTATGCCGTCAATAGAAGTTATCCACGAGGAAAGAATTCCTTTCCTCCCCGAAGATCACATCGACCCTTGCTGAACATGTTGGTATGTCTCCTTTTGCCAAAATGAACGAAATCGAGGAAATCTTTTGTCCCGTAAGATTTCCGTTTTAATGCGTTGGGCGTGGGCGAGGGGTCTTCTGTTGGCATTCGATCAGCATTTCCTGCGACGCTTCTTCGTGAAATCCCCTCAAAGTCGCCGCTCCGGGCGAAGAGCCAAGAACGCACGGAGGCGGGAAGGTGAAATAGCGGAAGAAAAAACCCTGCGTACGGGGGAGAGCTAATAGCCGCGCTGGTCGCAATTCTAAACCAGTTTGCTCATCTTCGGTGCCCCGAGGGTTGAACTCGATTGAAACCTCATGATGTGATAAGGGAGTGGCCGGCTTTTCCTTTCATCCTTTCACAACAATGAGACGATTCCTTCTCAAGCGTCCGTGTCGCATTCTCGCATAATACGCAATCTATGATGCGTTTCCTTCTTCGCAGTACCATCTGGATGAGGGATTTCAACGAGTGCGTTTATTCAGAGTGGGCAGTGAGAGTTTGGTTCAGTCTCTTATTCATGATAAAATTACGAAAACTATCCAACTACAGAATCTTTATCCCTAAATACTGTGGGTGAACATTTTCCTATTTGGATATTAAAGGAAAAAGGTGCATGCCAATGTTTCTAGATAAAAATGAGGAATAAAAAGTTTCACTTATTCATAATTTAATTCATCATGAACGGCTTTGACCACGGAGGGCATCTTTGGGTAAGGATGTGGAAAATTTGCAACATTTGCATTATTGTTTTTAGGTTTCTGTTAGGGTCATGGAAAGTTATGTTTTAGATATAAGAAATCTCTGTTCTTAATGATGCATCAAATTTCTTCACTTTGCAAAATCTGAGCACAAGAACTCAATATCTATGTTCATGTAAGTTTATGTTTTTAAGCACCACGACTGTACTTCCATAATCGATAACTTTCGCGTATCGTTCGCGGAAAAAGTGTATACTTTAATAGATTTCTTAGTTCTGACATCTATATCCCTGATTTTCCTCGCAGTAACAGAACGGCCTATGTAACATGGGGGACGAATTATAGCGGCTACAGGCTCCCGGATAGCCAAGTGGGCAACGCGTTCGACTTCGGCGAAAGCAATCCCGGGTTCGATTCCCGGTGGGGGCCCACCTGCGAAATGACCTTAGCTGTCGAAGCACCTTTAACAATACTACTACTATATACTATAGCGGCTACATTATCTGTGAACATTCTTTATCTGAACTTATTTAGTAAATTTATCTTTTGTTTAAATCTTCTATGTCTCAAAGATGCCCATCCTGCGCCCTGAAGCATCTGAGTAGCGCTCATTCATATATCTTAGCAATTTCATAAAACGTAACGCCTTCCGCTGCACCTTCTCTGATTCCAATATCTAATTTTTTCCAAGCTCTAAGATACCGAATTTTCTAATTCCAAGTTGTAAAACTTAAAGAAAAATTCGGGAACTAAAAATTATGTCAATTTTACTAATAGGCTTTGCTAAAGATGACGTCTTGGTTGAAACCAGTCGTGCAAAATAAATTTACGAATAGTGGAAACCACGAACATACTTCAGTGTATTCTTCTAGATTAGATAAAGCTTGGGCCCCCGGACAGTCATGTGGGTAACGCGTTCAACTTTGACGAAAGCAGTTCCAGATTCGATTCGTGGTTAGAGACCATGCGTGCGAAATGACCTCAGCTGTCGAAGCACTTTTAAAAGAGAGAGGGTAGATAAAGCTTGCACTGATTTAAACACTCCGACTCCGTGAAAATGCCACCGTCGCACCAATAAAGTTATCTTTTATCTTAACATAATCAGCCTGTTTGAAAAGTGACAATAACATCCTTTTCTCGGAATACTGGCAAAAACACAGGATATGGTTTTCGAAGATCGTCGAAAGAGATAACGGAAAGAGATTTAGTGGAAGCCCTATCGGTCTCTTTAGGCAGTGTGAGCAATATTTTGGCTGAAGTTTTGGGTTTGCGAAAGCTATGTGCGCAATGGGTGCCGCATTCGCTAACAATGGAGGAAAAGTACATTCGAATGCGACTTCCTCAGCAATATTTGGAGCGTTTTAGAAAGAATAAAAAGGACTTTGTGCGTCGTTTCATCACTTGGGTCTACCACCATGATCCTGAATCAAAACAAGAGTCTAAAGAGTGGTGTGAACCCGGTACTTTGGCTCCGAAGCGAGTCAGAGTCCAGATATCGACCAAAACGGTGTTAGAATCAGTTTTTGGGATGCAAAGGAATTTTGTTCGTGGATTACCTCCAAACTGGTAAAACAATAAATTCAGATTATTATTGTAACCTTTTGGACCAGCTGGATATAAATATTTGTGAGAAAAGACCCGGTTTACAGAAGAAAAAATTAATGTTTCATGAAGACAACGCACCCTCTCACAAAGCTCAAAAAATCATCACGGAAATCAGTAAATCAGTAAATTAAAGTACAAATTGTTGCAACATCCAGCCTATTCGCCAGATTTAGCTCCTTCTGACTTCTGGCTGTTCTCACATATCAAAAAATTCATGCGTGGAAAAGGATTTTCATCGAATGAAGAGGTAATAGAAACCGTGGAAGCGTATTTCGACAGTCTTCCGGATTCTCACTTCAGGGATGGAATCCATGAATTAGAAGATCACTAGAACAAGTGTATCGAAGTTCAGGGAGATTATATTGAATAATGAAATGTATTTCAAACCTTTAAATCGTGTTTTTCTTATCGAACGAGAAAACTTATTGAACAACCTAGTATAGTTATTTAAAGAATGTCGATTCAACCTAACATCTGGAAAGGATTAACGTTGATAAGCTAGTTGAGTGCTTCTACCGTATCTTTGTATACCTCATAAAATCATCTAGTTCTTATCCAATCTTAAAGGCGCATCAATTAAGATATAACTCGAGTGGCGATTGTATGCAGCTACACTAGGTTTCCTCTCCGCTCTTCCGAATTGAGATTCTATTCGCATATGAGTCTCTCGGTGGAATTTTCTTTATCTGTTGCCCATCACAATTTCCCATGTTCCTGTCGCCTACCTTTTGGATTTGATGCTTTGATGACGACATGGACCACTCGTTTTATTGTCAAATTCATCACTTTGGACATTAAATTCTCCTGACTTGGCTCGTCTTGTTGCCTCCTCTTTTATTGCCGAACGACTCTTTTTTTATTAATCCTTCGTTCCATTCTTATACATAATTTGGTAAACAAAAACAAAAAGATACACACGCGTTTTACATATAATAAGACAGGGATAAGCAGGTGGCATTGTCCTTCGTATAAATAGCGTGAGAGTCTCTTAAAAGTCCGAGGGAATGTTGGGAAGCGATCAAAAGGAGTTTGACGGATAAACCGGGAATACTCTTCTTTATTGATGTCAGGGGGAAGTCTGTTTGAGGAAATGAACGGGAATTGCAGAGATTTTGGTTCAAATTTTGTTTATTTTTATTTTACCATTCACCTTCCAATAAATTGCTATTTTCTATATACAGCCATTAACATATTGAATGGCATCATTTTAGTTCTTAAAATGGCTCCAATGGTTAGAAATGCAAGCAAGTATATTAACTATGTATATGGATTATATGAAAACAAAATTTTGACGATAAATGCGGCCGCGGTGGCGGAGAGGTTAGCGTGCTACCGTTCTTAACCTGAGTTCGAATCCAGGGATTTCTTTGGGAATTCTTGTGTGTGTTCGTCAATAATAATTATTGTTAAAATGAATGAAACTGGGATAATCATCATTTTTCTATTAGAGAAGTTATTATTATTTTTACCAAGTAGCTACACTCGTGGTTTTCTTCAGCTGAGATCATAATCTCATTTACGCCATTCTTAATAACAGGTTGACTCTACATCATCATTCCCTCCCGCTTGGACTATTATCAAATATCTTCAATATTCCCGTAGAAACCGTAAACGTGCTTTAAGAAAATGTTTTATTTTGTAAAAAATATCTCGTATGAGACATTTCAGAATCTAACCGCTACCCTCATTCTAAACTGACCTATTAATTGTGAAAAGTGTCTTAATTTACATCTTATCAAATTTATAACGAGCAGTTTTAATGAAATGTCAATTTACACTTAATCCGAAAGTAAATAATAATGCCATCCCTTTTATTTTCTCGCTCTTGCCCCCCTCGTTTGCTGCCATACACTTCCGCTTCCAGACGGAGCAAAACCGGATCTGAACCGGAATCCGGTTTATCCATTTAACCGGAGCGAATAGCGGAACAAATATTCTTTGAAGAATTTCAAATTCAAATTAGGAACCTATACCCCCACCAAGAACACTTTCCAAGATAATTCCGCCTGATCAGGATTCGCAACCTCGTTACAAAATGTTGCGGAAATGTTGTCAAGAATTATTTGCTATTATTAAAAAGATTCGAAAGAGAACGTGTTGTCTGGACTCTGACACACTTCCTGCCGGCGGATTTTCTATCAAGCTTCTTGAACTGAACAAGTAGAGATGGTGTGGCATCATGAGGGAGACCCGGGTTAGAGTCCCGGCTTTTTTACTCTCTCCTTCACGCCAAGCATGTTTTCCTTACGGCCGTGCTTTCAAAGAATAACGAAGCTTGAGACGATAGATTCTTCGGGTTTTTTAGTCTAATCGCAATTCAGACCGCATTCATTCTTCGGCTGAGAGAATATCGAACTGTAAATGGAAGTGATTTACGGTCCTTATTTGTTTACTCGTCTTTCCGCTAAGAGATAATCTTCGCTTTGAGGTCTATCGGTACATTGTTTCCTCGCGAGATTTATCCGTTAGTCTTCGGTCGCAAAAGACGTCTTTGTTTCCATGGTGTCGTAAGCGGTAGATAAGGAAATCGTTACCAATACTGTTTCTCCATCACATCATGCCAAGGTGAAGATGGTAACTGACCTTGGAATCGTGGTTTACATCGAACAACTACAGGGAAACTCGAACCCGTTGCATATCCTCCTCGGAAATGAGGATGCGTGATTTGTAGGGTTTAGAAAATGGCATTCATATCAGCACGAATTAAACTTACGAGTAGTATCACAGAAAAGGCTACGTATACAAAAAGACGTTCAGTTTCAATTAAGAAACGATTGATCCTCAATTTATGGAGCTGATAAGATGACCTAACTTAAAATATATTTTCACAATTCCGAAAATCATTGAATGCTGCATTTTTCATCTCGAAAGTAATACTTGTGAATTTTCCCGGCTGACAACCGGAGATGATTTTTCTCATATTATTCTCCTGGAAAGAGTTACGCCTTTATACACGAATACGTAATGGTTTAAAAGGTATGGTGTTAATGTAAATTTTTACGCGGAAAATGTGAATGATGTTCATCCGCGATAAAATCCCTCGGGTGGACTTCGCTTAGCGATAGAAGAGTTGATTACCGACGTAAGTTTTTCCAAAAGTTTATCAGTAAAGATCTCTTCGATGAGATTGCTGATATTGTTATTCCAGTTAGCAACGTGCGCGAGCTCCGAGAGAAAACTAGGAAGAGATTCAGGGAAGTGATTGTCAGGATGGATAGTTACTTCTGGTTGTTTTTCCCTCGTAGTATTAGAGAAGCTAATAGCAGTTAGGGTGTGATAGGATTAGAGGTTTCATTTGATTTCGTGTTCTGACTTTTAATCTCATTTTTATATTTTCATCACTTCAGTACTTTCGTAACTATACCGGCTACATCGCTCAGAAAATTATCTGGCGTAATTTTTTGTCGAAATGTGATTGCAAATTTCTATCAATCAGGGCATCTTCATACAAAAATTGCCAAAGTTTTCTTTTCTTTAATATTGCCATCTTTCTTAAATCAAGAACTCAATTAAACACATCCTCATTATTTTGCTTTTTCTGAATTCGCTTCTTTCTTTTTCTAAATTTCCTCCATAAGAATAATTTATTTTTCAAATTGTAATTTAGATTGGTGGAGGCGTAAGTCGGCGTAATTCGATTCATTTTTTTCACTGTGCACAATATATTCCCACAGATAGCCCTTGAAATAGAAAATTGAGTATCTAAATATTAGAGGTTTGCTTTCACACCGACTAAATGTTAGTAAGGACACCTTAAAACAATGAGGTATAAAAATTGGAAGGATCTGTTAGAGTGTTGCACTCTTTTTAGAAAGATTTTAAGAGATTATGCAATTCTTTGTGGTTCTTAGGAGCCAATTTTATCGTCCATTCCTTTGATCTATCTCTCCTTCGCCTTCGCCGAGTAAACATGTTCGCCGTGGTCATTTATTCAGGAGTATCGAACAGGACCGAAACAAAGGCACTTAAGAGTTAAATTCCTCAACATACACTCGACTCCCACGCATACTTGGTGCCCTTGGAGACCTCCGAAAGCTCCCTCAAGGACACGCGTTGTCTTTCTCTTAGTCGTAAACGCAAAAAATAGTTTGCGGAATCCACGGGAGCATAGAACTGGAGAGGCGGTTGTGGAATCATTAGAAAGTCCCCTCGAAAAAGAGAGGGGCCTCAAGATTCTGGTGGCCTCCCATCTGTGAAAACTCAGAATCCCATATATCAAAGAAAAATCCGCTCAACAACTCTCGGAACATCTTTACGAAGAAGAAAATTAATCTAAAATTTTACATCGTCTAAGACTCCTTTTCAGTTGAAAAGTATTTTTTTTTTTTTGCTGATTGCCTTATACAGAGAATCCAAAATACTCTGGTTTTCAATTATCCAGGTGGTCGAGTGGGATTTTTGAAACACCTGGGTACTAGATTTCTGTTTTTTTTGCAGAATGTCTTATACAGGGAATCCAAAATACTCGGGGTTTTGATTACCCAAGTTGTCGAGTAATCATTTTTGTAACACCTGTGTACTAGATTTCTGCAGAGTGTTACATAATTAGCTGAAACAATCTGTGTACTGAGTATCTTTTGCGAGCCGCTCATACAATTCGTCATGTTTTTTAGGATATATTAAGAGAAACCCTCAAAGAAATTATGAACACTCTCTCCTTCTTCACTCCCTCCAGATTGATTCTAACGGCGTCACATTTGTATATCATCGTATGCAGATGTAGATGAAAGGCATTCGAAGGCATTAGGTGATAAAACAGTTATTCATTAAATTCAATTAATGTAATATTTCTGGTATAACCCATTCGCGTTAGGAAGGCACTCACTCAGTAGCCTACTGCGCAGATTGGCCTAGTCCAAGTCAGAAAATAGGGGAGGCACCCTTCCTGAGCAGAAATTACCCCTCAAAAGGCCCCATCTCCTTCACTTTTCCCCTCTCTCGGAACGCCGAGTGCCTTCATAACGCGAATGGGGTGTAATTAAAATATTATGCTATGAATAGGACAAAATACTTAAGGTGAAGTAACTAGAAAACTACAAACTAAAATACTTGCTGGAGTAGTATTCATAAAAGTGCTTCGACGGCTGTGACCATTTTGCATACATGGATTCCCCCGGAGAAACGAACCCGGAAACACTTTCTCCAAAGTCGAACGCGCTGCCCACTTGCCTATCCAGGAGCCCCTTAACTCGATCCGGGAGCCTCTAAGCTGACGAAGCACTTTTAACAGTACTGGTACTACTATAAATGCTGGATAAAATCTCTCCGAGGAATGATAATGGGTGTATAGTAAGATATAATAATAATGATATGGTTAGAAATTGTAATCAATGCATATATATTTGTAATTGTATGTGAAATTGTACGACGAACTGCCTTCGGGATGTTTTGAAGGGGTTTTCCTCCCGACTAGGGTGAATACCAGGCAGAATACTTCTTCCTCTCACATAAGTCGACTCTATGATTTCATAATTGTATTTGTATTGTATACCTTGTGTTGTTTTAGGGTATATATTGTAGTTATTTTGGGGTATATATTGTGTTGCTTGGTTGATTATTATGTAGGATTGATGTTTATTATGTATACGGTTGCCACCGTGGCATAGATTCCACACCGCAGCCTTTTTAGTGATAATAATAATAATCTGTACTCAGTCATGTATCAGGTCTTTTATCCATGTTTTGCTCATTTCAAAGCCTAAACAAATACAGCGAATATCGGTACATATTGTGATGCGTTTCTCATGAATACACATGCTCGGTGAAAGACGATGCTCGAGCATCATCCAAGAATTGTTTCGGAAGAAACGCCGCAAATTTCATCGAAGGAAACCAAAATCACGAAGCGAGATGAATTCGCGGGACGTGAAGGAGCGAAATGGCAGATGTTCCGAGCCTACCACTTTTTCATTGCGAACGAGAGTTGTTGACCTTCTCAATACCTCTGTTTCCGTTCGGATCACGCCCAATACACATCGATATCACGCGATGAAATGGACAATTTCCATAACGGTAAGCAAAAGCAACTCTTCCGCATCCCGAAGTTAATAACCGTTCCGATGCGATGGGTGTTTCTTTCGACTGACAAATTACACCTCAACGAGTCCATCAAATCAAATACGAGGAAGGAAGAAGATCCGATAGTCTCTGTTCTCACGAGAGGTTCTCGCGTTGTTTCTGCAGTGCTTATTCTCCTGATAAATTCGCCACCGGCGTAATATCCTGCCGTGTTTTTGCGTGCTGCCCCATTAACTACCGCAACTACCCGATAGGATTCGCGATTGAAACGCTGGTGCCAGTCACTGAACGATGCGATTGATCCACTCCATCCTCTGCAATACGAAAACAATAAATGAACCGATGATTGATTATACGGGATTAGAAATGATTGACCATTTGTTGGGTGAGGTTAGGCCAGACTGGGGCTCTAATTCGTCCAACCTCTTACGTCGTATGAATATATTCTGCAAAGTTAATGAAAATGGGAAATGGGAAAGCAATACTTCTAAGGAGAGTATTATAAGGCATATATTTCCGCCGTGGGGACGGAGTGTTAGCGTGATAGCGCTGAAACTCTAAGGTCTCGGGTTCGAATCCCCTGTAGTCTGTTTTTTCCTATTATAGTTTAAACCCCACTACTATAATTGCTCAGCTAATGGATATTTGTGGGGGCATTGGGATATAAATACATTTTCGATCGAACCTGTATTCGAGCAATTGGGAAGCTCGGGTTCGATTCCCGGTCCCGTCAGACTTTTTTCAAGTCCATTCTTCCTTGGGATAAATACATCTTATTAGGCGAATAGTAAACGATTTAAAACATCCAAGCACAGATTCAAAGGACACGAATGTGCGAAAAAAATATTGCGTAATAATCATTATTCACGAGAAACTTTCTCACGTAAATTCTACAAAGACATTGTTGTGGTGGAAATTCTTCGTGGTAAGGAAATGTTAATGAATAATATTTGAAATAATTCATTTTATTTGTCCTGCTTGGAGGACAACGGTACGGTTCGGTTTCGACGAATGACAACCATCATCAGGTTCGATCATTCATCGAAACTCGTCTCGTGAAGGTAATACCTCCTCGCGTAAAAAAAGAGGAAATTTTTTTTCGTCAGGTTTCTTTCGACGAATATACTCATTTACTGGTTGTTCTTGAGCTTCGGCACGCAAAAATTACGGCGGCATTTCCTGAAGTAGAGAGTACGTTTGCGGAGGACGTAATAGGCATTATGCGATTTCGCTGCATTCAATCGATCCGTTGATGACCGCAAAATAACAGGAATTCAAGCGAAGTCTCTTATCGTTTTAAATTCATCTCTTCCATTAATGATCCACAATGGTGATAAACTAAAGAAATAGATGGACCGCTCGATCTTTTCACCCATCAATCACACACTGATTAGCGGCTTGCATAGATTTAATATAACTGCAGATGTATACAATGTTAAAATACCATAACTTTACGCATGAGGTAGAGCATTTGCACGATGGTTATTATACAATAGAAGCACGTTTAAACTCTGTATAACCAAGCTCCATTTTGTTGAATTCCATAATAACATGGAAAACAGTTTTCATCCGCCTTCCGGGGTATGGCAGGGGGTGTAAACTACGTTACATACCCACACTGACTGTATGCAGATAATGAGATCTATTAGAAAATTTCTGGAGTCAAACCCATAACACCAAGAGATCCTCCCCAAATATACTTATATCTTCGTTTCGCCATCAGATCAGAGATTTAATTGACAAGTTAATAACCACAGCACTTAGAGCTCGGTGAATCTTACCACCATAGATAAAAGGGAAATCTTACTGACATCGTGAAATAAATGTAAACACGTAGGTGATTATGTACTAAGATACTTAGTAGGTCTTGAAAATCTTCGAGCTAATGGCTGAGGCTATTGACTTTTAATGTCTCTTAATTTTGTTTGAATGTCGTGTAAACATTGAAATCTTTCGCATCTTCACTCCGCCTTTGTTCCTGAAGCAGTGCGAGAGCGCATTCTTTTATTTGCTTTGAAAATCGCTAATCCAAACATTGACTTTCTCATGTGTCCATATGCTGAACAGGGATTTACTTATGAGATACGCTTCGTACACGTGAAAGGTTTCCGCCTTTCGAACTGCGCTTGAAGATAATTACGGCTACATTAACCTGCGTATAATAAACATTAATTATGATATTTAGTTTGAATGAATTTGAATATGAAGATGTTTTCTCAATCAGAGGAATTTGATAAATCACTCCGTAAGACCAACGTTTTTGAGCTAGAATAGACTTATTACGTAGGCCTGGACTAGAATTGATGTAGAAAAGACAGGCGGAGGTATTGAAAAACGTAACTTCACTTCCTAGTCCATTTCGTAAGCGAGTAAAGATGGGGTAAAACTGAAACATCATTGGGTACAAAAGAGTGAAAACGTTTCAATGGAGGAAAATATTTCCAAATAAAAAAGCTACTACTCTATGTCTATAACTGGAAAATAGACTAAAGACACTCTTCGGTTTCAATAATTCTGTCAGTGGACTATTTATTTATTTCACCCTTACAGCGAGGTTAGGCCCTTGCCGTAAGGGTGAAATTACTATTGTAATTATGGAGGAATTAAATAGCTATTTAATAATAACAATCGCGTCTTTATAAGCCGAATTCTAGTTTCACGAGAACCCCTTACAAGTAAGCTTTCATAGACGAACACAAACAACTATGCTCTTTTCGAAACCGAGTCCTCCTCGTTGCTGGAATAGCAAACCCTACGCCATCCCTACGCCATCGAGGGAAGGAAATTTTTCGGAACTACCGACTCCATTTCAGCGATGAGTGTGGAGTAATTTACGATTACATCATTTACCGTCTCTGAAATGGCACTCAGTATTAAAAAGATAATGTTTAATACAGAGATTTGAGATTAAATTAATTTTAGAAAGAAGAATGAATCTTGGCTACTTCTATGACCTTATTATCAACTCAATAATCGGTGTATTTCGTTATATTTTACTAAATTTTTATCGTATATTACCTTCCTAACACTATCAGTTGTTTCAAACCCAACTTTTTGGTAGTACTCCATAACTGAAGAAGGGAAAGAACTTTTATACGTACCATTTGCATATGAGTTTCCGCAATAGTTTCGCCTTAAGGTTGCAGTGCCTCTGATGTCAAAAGAATCACGAATAAAAGTTTTTACTTTTTATCCTTCATTTGTCATCCTAATGGTTTGAGAAATATGAATTTGTCTACAAAAACGTTCTGAAAAGAATCTCCAAACTTAACATTCAGTCAAGTATATAAATTAGATAATTAAGAGGTGAAAGGATTGATCTTGGGCAAAAAAGTCCGTTTTCCTCCACGACTTAATTTTACGCATATATATTTTTGATTAAATTACAACACTCATTTCAATATTTCGTGCGGCATCCGCATCCAATTAAAGATTCGTTAAAAACTTTTCTCGCTGTGATTTCGGATGAAAAATGCAGTTTGTCACGAATTTCACTAGCGGAATGACATCAGCCCCAAATAGAGACATAATGCACGCCAAAGAAAAACCTCACGCGATGGGAAAAACCCATATTCGACACGGAAAATTTGTCGAATTTAAAGCCTCTAATGAACAAATTGGCACCGTCTATTGTCACGTGGGAATCCCTGATGGACCTTTCCTCCTCCCATGACTTGAAATACTTTCTCCAGGAAACCTCTCACATCAGTGAAACCGATCCTAAAGTCGCTACTCACCTGGTCGGTGCGTATTTTAAATCGATTCTTTTTGCCCAACGTCGATGCAATTGATGAAAATAATTTGTTCTAATCAGGCTATATTCTATTTATACGCTTCCAATGCCGTGTTTTTAAAACTCGATGTGATTTTTTCTAGTTGAAATTATGTAAATATATAGCTCTTGTGTGCGATATCTACATCTACATGGGCGGCCTGTAAGCCGCCTTCCGGCGTGTGGCAGAGGGTGTAAACTTTCAGCGTTCGAGTCACCTATTTACGTTATTGTTATCGCGTATCATCCGCGGAAAGAATGAGTCCCTAAAAGGACTTGTCCTAGCGTCTTATTCTCTTACTTCACGCTCATTATCGGATCAGCCTAGGTAGCAAGGGGTCCCATCATACCGATTACGTTTTCCGCAAATGTACTTTCTCTGAATTAAACAAGCAATCGCAGCCTAGCTTCTAATCTTCTTTCTTTGAAGGATTCCCAACCTGCGTCTGAGAGTTTCTTCGCAGTGCTTGCTTTTCTATCGTAGCACTTTTTAACAAATCGTATCGCCTTGTGCTGCTTTTTCTCGAGTTCCCGTTTTATATAGTTTCTCTTTCTTTCGTAAGTTATTTTATATTTATCATTACACTTTAATTATTTTTTCCTTATATATTCATTTAACAGAAGTGACTGAATATTTCAAAATTTTATCGAATTTCTTTTCTAATTTCAGTACGACATGTCTATTACTGTTATTTGTCATTTTCATTGAATCTTTAGTTTTTTTGTTTTCTGTCTTTTCCATGAGTCTATTTTCGTCAATAGATAATAATTAAAATCTAAACCGGCCGCGGTGTGGGAGTGGCTAATGTGCTAGCGCTACAACCCAAAGATTCAAACTCCGGTTATTCGGATTTTTCCTGTTAGGGAATGGTTGTGTATTTTCGTCCGTTGTTATTGATTAAAGTAACCACCTCTGTAATTGTCCAGTAAATGGATTTTTGTGCGGGAACTGGGAAATGAATAAATAAAGTATAAAATTAAGGAGAGCGAAAATACACGAAAACGCTTAAATTACGTAATAGAATTAAGGAGTTCCCTGATTTGCGAGTACATTTCCCCATGCTTATATTTTTCATGATTGTGTCGAAGTTCAGTTCATTTCTTCATGTATTGTTTAACGTTTTCAATTGCCCAAACCTTATATTCCCAAACCGTATACTTGTATGTATATATACTTGTACGTATGTATGGTATACTTGTATGTATGTATATTGTTACCTGAAATTCTCTTACTCTTCCGTAAGTTTGAGCCCATCTCAATCCCATATCCTCAACCCTATATTTACTCATCGAATTTGTTACTAAATTTGCGAAAGAATGACTTAATAATTCGGTCTATATCTCGTCCGTGTACATTACTTCTCTCTCCATGAACAGCGTGGGTGCTTCTTCGCGCATTGCGAAATCGCTGGCGATAACGTGACGAAAAAGTTCCGTTCCTTATCCTTGTCTCTCCCCTTTCGGCTAAAACCGTATCTCTCCGCAGCGAGGGAGGTACGTTGTTTCTCCGTTAGGGAAGCGGAATTCACGACCAAAGCCGTGAAGGTGAAAAACCCAGGCGACAGAGCATTTTGCATGCAAAACGATCCACCTTCCATTTACCCCGCGAATGATGCCTTATTACTGTCGGATAATGGAAATCGTGAGGGTAGGACACATCGGATTGGAAGCGATACATCATTAAGTGGGAAAAATGTTCGTGAGCCGTTCCGAATCGGCCGAGCTTCACACCTGTTGAGAACGGGATGTAATCGGAGGTTACGCAATCCATTCTTTCGTTGCTCTCCGAATATGGCACGCCTTCTATTCGGTGTAAGTTGCGAGCTGTTAAGGAAATTCCTTCACGGGCCTCGCCTATGATTGAATGTGATCAGTATTCAGCTGCTAATACCAGTGGAGAGTATTTTCTTCCCCGCGACTATTAGAACGAAAAACATGTTCCGCAGTCAACTTTCAATGAATAAACTTTTAAATGTCAACATACTACATTCATTATCTTACTTAACTTAAAAATATTCTTTTTCTCGTTTATGATCAAATATTCAACTTTTATCTGCTCATTTGTCCAGTCTTTTAAGGCAGCTTTCGATTTTAATTCAGAACGCCGTTTTTATTATACGAATTTTTCTTTTAAAACTTTTTAATGTCATGCGTATGCTATATACTTTTATTTAAATTTAAGAACGCGGTCTCTTTTTTTATATTAACAAAGATAAAACACGAGGATAAAGTCTTGTGCGAAACCGGGAAACACGTACCCTGTCTTCACGTTTAGCCGGCGACCCGTCCCGGAACCCCGGAACTGCTTGAGCCATGAGTTGAAACCATAAGGGACGTCCAATCAAGTGTTTTACCAAAAACAATGCAAATTTTTCGTTTCGCCAAAAACAGGATTTTCGCTGGGTTTTAAAACTACGTAGGTTGCGGTTGGAGAGAGCTCACGGAACCAGTCCGTGAATCGAAAATGGTGCGACAAAAAAGCATTAAAAACCTGCTATTTATCACACTCATCGATTGACTTTTTCAAATTTGAAAAGCTTTTTTAAAAATATACTTTGATTGGATATATGAAGCATATAATGCGACAAAATAGAGGTATATAGTACTTCATTGAATCTTTAACCGCCCTTTGAGAAATTTCACCATGTCAGAAGAAAATAAATCCGTGAAGAAGTATCGTAGTTCAGCTCTAAATATAGCTGACATTTCTCCTATCCCGTTTTGATTCCTAAGGGAGTCATCATTCAAAAATTTAGAATGAGATCACTTCCCTTTCTTCACACGATTCACGATTTGCGTTTTTTTCCTTCGAAAACAATGCAATCGATGTTCGCCTTGCGAGAGGTATGACATTACTCACCGTAAAATTCCAAAATACCTGAGTTGGAACTATAGGAGTTCACTTCGCATTACTTCAAAAGTGGTAACTCAGATATCTGTTTGCATTAAAATGCAAATCGCGAATCAAAACCTTGAAATCTCTCGTTAAGCTGTATAAATTCATAAAACCGAATCGAATAGAGATATATTTCTTTTAATTTTGTGTTTTCGTTGGATGAATTCTAAATTCTTGATAAATATGGGCTTTACCCCGCAGGGGTTTTGGGATGCCCGCGCCTTATAAATGTTTAAGATTTAATAAATAATGATCACCGTTTTTTATTAACTTTTCGTACCGTATGTTTCCACTATTCCATCGTCACGCTGAGACGTTTCAAAGAGAAATCAAATATTTCCGTTAATATTTATTGAGACTCAGGTATCTATTGGAGACGAAGGAAAGTTTCCTTGTAGTGAAAGTAGGGGATAAGTGTTTCGAGTATCTATTGGGGAATAAAGTTCACTAAGGTCGTCGTTAGATTTAAGGATGCATCTTTAGATTTATGCATGGCTATCGAAAAGCTTTGTATCCCGGAGAACTTTCTAAACTTCCATAGAGAAAACGCTTTAGGCCGACAGAAAATATTTTTATTTCAATCGAAATTTTTAATTCCCTTTAAAAAACGTTTGAAAAACTTGTGGCAAAGCTGCGATGGCCGGTGGAAAATTCGTCCATCCTAAGATTTACGGTACCCACGCCAAATTAAGCAACCATTCGGATGACATTAACTGTCGGCAATCCATCTTGTATATACTTTGACATTATAAAGTACTTTGCAGAAACAGACATGCATGAAAAATATGACTCATCAACTCTTTAATATGTTATATAAAATTTAATGGATGATTGAAGTAAAGTTATTTATGCTTTTAACTACAAGTGTATGCATATATATGCACAGTGTATTTATTTATGGCGGTTGTAGGGTGTAGTTTTTAGAGGTTTACTAATTTTAATGATATTTTTTAATAACCTTGAGCCGTTCTCGCGTTCTGTTGAGAGATTTAGACTAAGCGAAACCAAGTTAATAACTAAGTTGAAAGTAAACTCCAAAAACCATCAAATGGAAACTTAAGTTTCCTTTTGATGGTTTTTGGAGTTTACTTTCAACTTATAACGCAACCATCAGCAGCCACCTTAGCTTAAAGTTAATAACTAATTGTAGTTGTCCTAATTAGGTTCATTGAGCAGTTTGTTGGATTCCTCGAAGTTAAATCTCATAATAGGATAGGATTGTTTAAATTTATTCGAAAGCCGAGATCATTTCGCATACATTGGCTTCCACCGGGAAACGAATCCAGGACTGCTCTCACCAGAGAATACTGCGCTATCCATTTATGTATCCGGGAGGCTAATTAATTCTTATCCAGTTTTGCGTAGTTAATCTTTCACATGGATAGTATCGGTTGGCTTTTTACAGCCTACTGTATAGGTCTTTTTGTACATGGAAATATTTTTCTTTGATTTTATCCTCACAGCACTTTTCTTCCCATTACCTCTATTCATAATTGTAAGTTTCTATTTTCTCATTTTAAATAGTTACTTTAATATCTCTATACTTCTTCTGTTTGAATTTATATCCACTGAACGGTGGGCCAACCTTTTACAATATAGAGCAATGATAATGTCGTACGCAAACGTATACAATGAAATCCAGTTTAGACATACTTGTGTAATTAATAGCCTATGGGAATAATTAACAATGCATGAATAAAATTAATTTATAATTAGATTTATTTCTAGTAGATATAGATATCGCATTTTTTCTGGGGACTCATAAAAGCTAATACTGAGTCGCTGTTTTTAAAAGCCCGATTTTTATGATCATTAGTTCTTCATACACCGATTTTTGTAGATATTAATCAGTTGATGTAAAAAAACGCTAGATCAAATTAAATGCTAGAACCAGCCACACTTATACTTTTGCTACATCTTTACCCATTATTCTGCATCTCAAATTCACCTCCACGTTATTTTTAAAATTGGAATGAACCATCAATGCCACGTAGTAGAAATTCAACGAATCTGACTATACCAAAATGAATGAAGTCGCGGAAAATCTTCCGGAATTTTATTCGCTTCCGAAACAGCGTATCCCATCAAATCGGCATCATTAACGTGGGAATTTCCTGTTTCGTTTCACCCTCGGGCGGATTCACTCATCATCCTCTCCACGCATAATTTTCTCCCAAACGCAGCCCTAGACGGACGGACGCGAAACGTATAATCACGCCCATCTCCGCGAAAATCAGATCTCTAATACTCGATAGCCGTTCGGGGAAAGACTAATTTTTCAAATCCGTTTGATGGCAAGATACGAAGCTGGACGCGATGCGATGGGATAGGATACGATTTTTTCCTGAGCGGTGGAATTTAGAGGTTCGCGATCTACCGAAGGAAATCTTAGGGATTTGATCGACGGTTGGGAAAGATTCGAAAAAGAGGGGAAATGAGTAGAATACGAGGGCTGAAGAAAGAATGGGACGGTCTGCCGGCGCCTGAGGCAAAGTTTATCTGCTTCATCTGATCCCTTCTCCTGATTTGTGGAAATGAGAAAAAAGGACAATCGACAGATGGCGCTGACGCCAACGCGCTGACATGCTCTTCCACGAGGAAAGCCTTCCCGGAATCCTTTTCGTTACTGACGGGGAAACTTCGAGGAAACCGAAGGTCTAGGAAAGCCTTACCCTTGCATAAAGGACAAACTCTTGTTTCGAGCGGGGAAAGTTTTCTATTTCCGCGTAAAAGTCCCCGACAACAATGCGAGAACGGAGTCGCTGCTTATGGAAATCGCCGCTGGGGACTCTCGCAGTTCGACTACCCGAGTGGAGGAAATCCAGCCTAAGGTTACATAGCGAAGATCCCTACCACGCTAGAGATAAAGGATGGTAAACACGTCGAAGGAGGCATTTTCATGCAAATACGCCGTCTCGCGACGTCTTCGGGAATTGATTTTCATTTGTTACGCCGGAGATTCACGCTGAATGGTTTACCTATGTGGGAGGCAATCAATATATGGATGGGTTCGTGTTCACGAGCGATGGAAAGACGTGAACCGGTGGATTAGGTTTACCGGGAAGAAGGATGGGATGGAAGGTCGCTTCCATGGGAGGGATTGATGCCGTCACGTTAAATTTATCGCTTGCTTTTCAAAATCTGTGCGCTTTATGTATACAACACGCTTTCCCATTAAAGGTGGAGCCAATCTGAAAGTTATCAAGATCCGAGTACCGGATGATAATTTTATCATCGTAATTGTTGGGTTCACTTTCTGTAACTCATTGTTCGCGGAATCAAGTAACGGAAAATATTACTCGTAATTCGATCTTCTTTCTTAATTTACCAAATGTCCAAAGGATTGCTCTTCCATTTTTTATTTTACAATATGTTTTTATTTCTTTATTTTGTATCGCTGTATTGTATAGAAATCTATGTTGCGTTAAGTTTAATTTTAGGTGAAAAATATATATTCATTACTTGTGCTTCCTCGTGGAGTTTTTGGCTAGACATCATCTTACTTTCAGTGTTATGAATACGCATAGTATGACTTGTAGATAGATAATAATAAGTCTTGTAGATAGATAACGATATGAATTCGAGACAGAATAGTTAACCATATTTAAATTCTATCGACGATATTTAGTCGCATTGTATACTGCTTGTAAAATTTCTGAAAATGAATAAAAAGATGAATGCAAGGATATGGAAGTGAAGGGAAGTTGTGAGATTTAACGGGAACCCAAAAGGAGATAATCATACTGATATGGGTGTATGTAATTTTTATTCCATCTTAATATATCCAATGATACGAACTTACAATCTTTGAATGAATGCAAAAGTTCTCGTAGCTCTCATATACAAAATATCTTAACTGATTTGGAATAGTATGTCTCATCTTATTAGTTCATCTCAATAAGTAGTTACCTTTCATTTTGCTTCGAGAAGATAAAGTGAGCTTATAAAATACTTGAAAATGATTTGAAAGTGAAATTTATTGCTTGTTAAAAACAGTTCATGTCCGAAACATGTTATTTCAGTTTTCAGTCCAGAACCAGCCCTACGTTATCTAGATAAGCTCCATACATGCATCATTACTAATTCAGCATGATACTTGTATTCTATTTCAAACTTCAACTCTCTTTTATGCCCCAAAAGTTGTAATTTCCTAATCAATTATTTTTTCTTTGTTAGGAATTTTACGAAAGAGGAAACCTTCATCTTTGGAAGCATATGGGAATTGAATCCTCTTTTTAGCGAACATTTGTTTATTAGTAGATTATTTGATATATGTAAACTAATGTATTATGTTTAACTCCGAAATATTCAATGATTATTCTTAAAAGGATGGATTGAAATTAGTTCTCTAACATAAATCCATAGCCTAACTGAAGCATAATCTGTCTAAACTGCTCCTAACATTTCCGTAGTGTGGAATCTAAATACTTACCTTTGAAGCCGTAAAATCAGCGTTGAACGGTGATGAAGGAGAAAACCGAAAATGATTGATCGTGAATGTTTTAGTTAAGTAGTGCGTAATTATTTTTCTCCAACGAAAAAATAGCGATAATTCCTTATTTTCCCAAGACCCTCGAGACAAAGGAAAATGATTTACACAACTAACTTACTCCTTCTCTAACCTACTACTTTCTTTCTGCCCCGCCCTTGAACTCTAAAGTAATCAAGGACCGAAATCTTTTACGTAAACATCTGTTACATCGATTCGAAAAAAATAGCGAAGCGGTTATGTATTCCTCTCCTAATTATATCCTCCCTGCGATCAACAACTCCTTCAATCTTTCGCGAGAGAAAATTGCCCAAGGTCAAGGTCGTTCGTGACCGAGCAATTACGTCACCCCGAAGGAGGTCGTCGTCTTTGCTCTCTGGATCCCCTTCCACGACCCCCTAAATCCTCCGAAAGCCCTGTCGCCCTCCCTTCACTGCCCTCCCCAGGAGCCTTCCACTTCTCCTTTTCGCTTTGGAGGAAGCGCGGCGTGCCAACAAGGGAAGAGTAAGGCCCTGCGAGATGTGGGATTCCCCCTCTTGGATTCCGTCGAGGTCATTCCCACCCAAAGGCCAATCCCCAGATCGCAATCAAGTGGACCGCACATGCATATCCAATGGTTCTCGGGTGTCGAAGACAAAAGACGTTCGCAAAGGTGTAGACGCGGTGGATGATGGGTGAGAATGGAGGCGCAAAAGGTTCAAGTTCACGGTCGGGATGGGAGGTTCGCAACCTCCGCTGTTTTCTGGGATCAATCCTCCCTGTTTTCATCTCCTGCCTCCTTCTCCAGCGTAGTTTTTGCTATCTTTCATTTAATGGGTTTTTCTATTGGTTCGTTACATCATTCCCGAGTCACGAGAGTTTTATCAATAATCTCAGGAAACCTCTCTCGGAAAAATACTCGCGTTAGTAGTTTCTTTTAGAATAGAATTTTAGCCGTGTGGACTATCATTGGATGTAAGATTATATAAAATGTTACGTGCATAAATGGCAGATCTATGAACTCATAAATAGCCCTCTTTTTAAGAGTATCGCTCTATGTTTCGCTAGGATGCTGTTTTTCAGTTTGATACGACCTTCCAAATTGACCGAGATTTCTTTTTTGTAAAATTTAATACGTTTGCACCCTTAATCAATGATAGTCTAATTTCAATATTTTAGTATCAATTCCGACGATATTTGGTAATTTCTTTTTGTCTGTCACGAACGTTTTGTAGGTGTCTGTCAAATCATTTGAATTAAACTCTAAGGTGGTATACGATTGTGTTATTGAGTCCTAGAAATTTTTTACTTAGTTTGCTAAATGTTGATTAAATTATTACGCTATAATAATTTCTAATTTTCGCATTATTTTATATATTTATTAACTCATAGGTTTAAGTGTCTCTTTTTCGAAGATTTCTCTTTAGCTAGTTTTATCACATTTTACGGGAGCAATACTTGACTTCAATTTTTTTAATGTGAATAAATCATATCCTTCAATAAAGGTAAAAGGAAAAATTTTGGTAAAAGAAGCTTAACGGCTATATTTAGCAATTTTTACCGATTTACTAACGACTGTTAAGCCTTAATTAGAACATAAACATTTCTAATTTCTTATTCTGCAGGTCCTTACATGAGCGACCCAAGGGAATTTCGAGCCATCTATAAATCACTGGCAGGAAGTAAGTTTTCTCATGGCCACACTTCGTTAAAATTTTTCGAACGATAGATCGTAAAATTAGGTTCCCCATCGGCATCAGCTAGAGGTAAATCGTCAAATTCTATCGTCCCTACGCAGATTATTTAAGCGCCCAATTTTCCCTCCCAGCATGAGATGATTTATCCTATCTCGGAGGATATCTCAAGGAAATCTCTTCGAACTTAACTTGCTTTAGAAAACGATTTTTTTAGCAGAAAACTCACCCAATCATATTAAAGTCTATAAGTTGTGATGTTTTTATTTACTGACACAAAAAACTCAAGGTTGAAGCTTGTGCTGAAACATTGAACGTGAATGAGGAATGGAGCAGTGGCAAATGAATTCATATTGGAAAATGGCAGCTTATAACATGATGCTCTTGAAAGATATATTTCCCCTCTCAGCAACCTCTTTAATTTATTCTGATTTCTCTTTTCTAAAACATTTACATTCACGGGCTTCGAATCCTTGCCAGGTCATGGTAATGGTCACCACTTGCAGTCATTTTCCAGGGTGTTTGAACATGTGCAAGCAAGAAAATTAAGCGTTTTCATTAAATAGAAATTTGTTGAAACATCAAATTTAGAGTAGTTTTGAAACATCGAGTTTTGATAGATACATATGGAAAGTTATCTGTATATCTCGCCTTTCGTGTATGGTACTCAGTTTTGGCTGTTCTATTGAAGAAAATAAGTCATTTTTGCACGTTCTAGGGGTTGTGAAGACTGATCAGAATTTATTCGCCTATTATTTACATGCACATATTTTGGTCATGCTTTCATACAGCTGTGGGGGAAAAAGACAAGTTCTGGTTCTACTACAGTTTTCTTATCTTGTAAACATAAAACGGCATATGAAGCCAGTTGGAAGAGAGACCCATATGTGACTAACGTTACCAATTAGGTGTACCACCGAGATACGACTATATTTACTGATTTTTAAACTCCGTAAATATAAAAACAGTAAACTAATTTATGTAGCTAAAGTTTTATCGAGAAATTAGCTGCCAATAATGAATCCACTAATAAACTTTTTCTACGAATCCATCAAAGAAATCGATATATTACTACAATCAAAATAAAGTCAAAAATGAGAGATTTTACATCCGTATTCCCCCAATATAGAATGTGTACTTGAAAGTATATATGTGTGTAATCACACCAATTTTAAAGCATGTGCAGATAAACGGATTTATAAAAAGCAAATATATCTGTTTAAAATGTAACTCGAGATTCTCTTGTACCTAACTTATAAGCATTATTTTTCCCTTATAAAAGGGTTTTTCCTATCGCACTCCATTTAATATGAAAGATATGTTTCCAATGCTTCCTCGGCAGCAAATTTATGAATATTCCTGTTCTCATGAAAAGCTAAAATTTCCTTCGCAAACAGGTTCAAATCCGTCATGGCCAATGTACGTCATCGCCCATGGAATGATAAAAATATAAATTGCAAACCTGCGCGAGAATCAAAGCTTGCAAATCATAAGCCACGGTAACATTCCTCCAGATTTAGAATTTATAAGAAACATAAGTCGTTCAAGGTACAGGAAATTGCATCAATTATTTATAATCCATCAATAATAAATTTCAAAGCAAAGTAAGTTCAAATAAAGATGGCGATCAATAAAAAGAGTCCCCATTTTATTCGCATGAAAAACAAACACGAACAAAAGGTTTACGAGCTACTTGTCTCCACTTATATTTCATTAGTAATTCATTGCCATATCTTTACTTACGATATGTTCAGCTCTCGCCGTGAAAATTAATAGGGGTGACTCTCGAAGTGAACGTAGCCGTTTAATAATTCATGCTCCCGCAAATTTCTATTCCTTGCACAGCAGTAAGCTGGAGAATTATGCGATCGTCTTATTTTTGCGAGTAAATTCCTTCTCCGTGTCAATAGACATTTTTAGCAGTCCCCTTAAGTCGCGAAACCAATTTGACTGTTCCAAGATGGCGCCCGCTGAATAGTCAATTTTCGGTTTCCTCGGAAGCGAAGTATCAACTGGAAGAGAGCAAGGCGTCTGTTACCCTCTTCGGGCAGACGCATTTCTTGGCAAAACTGATCAATCAAGTTCCAGCCGTAGCTCTCCATTCCTCCATCGAATGGAACAGAATACCTTATCCCATCCGTTGCACCAGCCACGCTTTGCATCCTTCAAATGTCTCTGCGTATGGTTTCGCGCGCATTTCGTGATCGGAAACCAGAATGCGAACAAATACCCTTCTCTTCGCTCTATATCGTTGCTGCTCTCTGGAATTTCTCTGCGAAAAGTATTGTACTAGGATAAGGCGATGGGAGCTGATGTGAGGGTGGCTTGAGGATGATTGTAGGGAAGTTCGATGAAATTCTAACCTTTAAGAGTTAGCGAGAGAATGTTGACCTTCTTCTGCCTGCATTGTATGTGGTAAAAAAATCATAAAACCGTTCTGGAACGAAACTTGTCCCCAAGTAGTTAACTATAAAATGCATCCTAATGCTTGTAAGGATGAACAATTTGGTTGTATGCGTATTATGGGCATAAGATTCAAATTTTATGCTAACATTTCAACAGCGGGCACGAGTCATTTCACGGGAATTTTGATCGGTTCTTATCGAATTTTAACTCAACGAATATCGTAAATAAGACTTCTTTGAGTTCTATGCGTAGGTTAAGATTAAAAACACCGGTCCTGTGCAGAAATTACCCGGTTTCATTCATGGCGAGATGAACGGGATTGACAGTTTGCATTATTACCGGATTGGATTCTCTAAAAGCGAGATCTATCTAGCACTAAACATCGAATCGCTCTTTTATTCCCTTTATGAGCCTGACAAAATTCTTTAATTTATGCTTCGCATGTTAAGTTTTGCTTAGATGGCTAGGTCCAAAAGTGGAAATGTCTTTCGGAGTAATCAATAACAATTAGTGCTTGTTGTCCCGGTATCCCGTTTTCCCGGTAAAGTCAAAGTTTATCCCGGAAAATCCCGGTTTTTCCCTTCTAGTAAGTTTAATTCTCTTCTTAGCATCCCTCCCACATAGAAGCATTCTCCTATTCGTTACCAATATACTCTCTTCCCTAATTGATCAAATTGTCAACACTATGCTTTTTAAATAGTTATTATAAATCAGCTAATACAATAAAATGACTTTAATGGTGTGTTTGTCTCAATGGCTGTGAGGATATGGAAGCTACTGAGATGTGAGTTATGCTGAACAATAGCTTATAGCATTCTGGCTCATTGAGGATAGCAAAGTCAAACTACTTCATCTTGTCTAGTAAGCCTTATTCCCCTCTCCTAGCTCTTCGTGGTATAGGGGATGAGGTCCTAGCGGGCATTCCGGCTAAATACTTAACAGACTGTCTTACATGGTTTTGTGATTTTGTGGGACATGAGTAAAACTGTTAAATTTCTTACATCTATTAATTTTTANCCATTCGACGATCAAACGAAGTAGGACATCGATTTGAAAACCGAAACTGAAAAATCCCTCTATTTTTCGGAGTGAAAACCAAAATAGTGGCTCAGAATTAACTTAAAGACCGCTTGATGGAAGTCCATCTGCTAGGTTATGAAAAAAACCTCATTTCGACCTTAGTTCGAATGTAGATATTTAATTTTTCGGCTCGAATTAATTCTTGCTCTACTTTGTGACGAGGGAGATTTAAACAAAAAATTTATGTGTGTGGTTATAAACCAATAAAAATTATGAAACTGAAAAGAGTTAGTATCATTTCAACATCAATTTGACTGAAAATTAAATCCCGGGAAATGCTCACGTTCGACAACTTTTCCATCCCGGAATCCCGAGATCGGGAAAAATCTGGGAAATCACGACCCCTGACCACAATAGCGAAAGATGAGAGACTATGAAAATAAGGATCGTGCTTATACTCATATTCTTGGCAGAGCTTTGACGCTTGTTATTCATTTCCATTCTTTCCCATCGTCGCTTATTTTTTCTTGGCCCCTCTGTTTTCTTCCTTACGGACTTCTTGCGCCGCTCAACGACCATGAAAATCGCTCCGACGACGCTTTCCTCTCGAGAGAGGTCGACGTCCCCAGGGACGCGTAAGCCGCCGTGCGATATGGCCAATGTTTCCGTAAATTTCCAGGAAATTCCAGTCCTCCTACGCGTATTATGCCCGTCGCATTAGCGTATCTCTCCAAGTCTGCATGAATCACGTGCCAGATTGTACACTCGGAATTTTATGGGTATTCCGCCGTTTATCATTGGAGGAGACGGTATATGGGTCGCGTCCGCTTGAAATAGATTAAATTTATTTTCAACCTTGTTACTCGTAGGGACACATATTCCCAAGCGGTGGATATCTGTCGTTCCGTGCAATTCAGCGAAAACAGGTCAGATACCATGAGCATACTGCCGGTAATTAACGCTTTCTGGACCTGGAGTCTTTATGGAGTGATGGTTTCAAGGATAGGACCGCCCGACTAGAGACTCCGTTAACTTATTTATAATAATTATATTATAATAAAGCCACTTTATCGGGGCAAGATTGAGACTGACGAGTCCCTTTTTACATCCAACTCTTCGTCATATAACATTCAAAGGAAAGAGATCCTTTGAATAAAGTGTACAGAAGAAAACTACTTTTGGGGTAAATCCCACAAAGTTTGAACTATGAAAAATGCGCTACAGCAGGTAACCAGACGCAAAAAGGGGGTAGGAAAACCTTCGAATCCTATTGATCATTAACTAAATTTTGAGAAGAAATCAAGTTTATTCCGATGGAAAAGGCAATCAAAACAATACAGATGCATAACCTTGCATAAAACGAGCAGAAATGAGTTTGCAAAACTTAACAGGCACGAAAATTATATATAACAACATAAAATACAAACGATTGTTACAAGGTAAGTCTATGAGGTTAGAATGAAAACATTTAAAAAATTGTATATATATAACGGAAATCAATGAGAGAACTGTTAGTAACCACCTTCGTCTATTTAAACAGATAAATTGAATGATTTCTCTTATTACTAAGGGAAAGACTTAAAAATATTCGGCGCTTACGTGGTAACCCCTAGATCAGATTTTCCCAAACCTTTCCTCCGACGGAACTTTTTATCAATTCTATGATATTAGCGTAACACCTAGGTTACTTTTTCTGTCAGTAAATATTAGTAATAGTTGATTTTATTAAAGTAAGGGTCAAGGGTTTATTGAAAACTTATTTCATAAAATCAAGAGCTCCTGATTTTTGAACATGTTATAACTTCATTCAGAACTGAAATTCATACAAGAACTGTCATTCTTCGTAAGTTTCCGTAGAACACTTACAAACTCTTCGTAGAACACCAGTGTTCTGGAATACCCTGCCCATAATTTAATTTGTACATACAAGCGAGTCACAGCAGGGAACCGTTAAGTTGCGCGCTTGCTTATCGAGGTTTTCGGAATCTATCGGTTAATTGATCAGCGCTAGATGAAACTCTCCAACAGCTGGCTTCTCGATGTTTAATCTTCTCAATTGCAAAATCAATCACAAATATCTTAAATAATTCCGTAAACATAAATTAGGTCAGCATCTCGCCATTGTTACATACAATCAGCATCATTTAGCTGTGTTATCAATATTTATCGTTAAAAGCTTTTACTGTTTATTCTAATCACGCTTCACCATCTCACGAATCATGGACGCGCCCTCAGGCAAAGGCCTCCTTACTTTACTGAACATTCATCTCAACTGTTTTTCTCTGCATTAAAGTGAGTTTAGTTTGAAACTCTGGGGGTATTTCTGCTGTTATGTACGACCATCAAAACTAAGAACGAAAGAAGTTTTTAAAACTCGCAAAATTTCGTCCCACCCATTTGTCGTAGGAAAGTAATTATATATTAATATGTAATGAGAATGGAGGACTGGATATCGAGCCATTAAGCCATTTTTTGATATTTGTTATCTTAGTCAGGAGATTGACCTATAATGTTTTCGTTCCGATAATCCCTGCAGAAAAACAACTTTTAGGCCAGTTCTCTCCGTCAGCAAACTTTGAACCGCTTCGAACATTTTTTTTCGCTTAGAAAAATAAAATGTTACATCCTTCTGAAAATTATTGCATATATTTTTTTTATTACGTAAAATTAAATCGAAATTTTAAATGAAAGTTTGAATATTGTGGAAACAATTATCAAAATAAAATATTGGATGAACATAAATGTCAATTTGATTGAGCCGCAATCTGCGGCTACACATATTTGGTGAAGCTCCCACATTTACACTTATGAATCAAAGTACACTTGTTTAACGGTATTGTTGGGAATCGGAGATTTGAATGGAAAAAATAAAATTTTCGACCTTAGTTCGAATGTAGATATTTAATTTTTCGGCTCGGGTTTCGTTTTCGTGGCATCAAAAATAACGGTTTTTTCGGTTTCACTTTTCTGTTCGGTCTCGGCTTCATACCCCGATATTAGGACCTAGGATGTCGAAAGTAAAAAAGACCATGGCATAAAATCATAAAATGAAAATCTGACTGAGAAATTTAGTTGTTGTTACAAGACCCAAATCCATTAAATCATTTAGAAATAATAGTTTGTTCCCTGATAATTCATTTGTGAAAGTCATTTTTGAGACACTTTAACCTTCCGAATTACTTTTTCAGTTTTTTAACAGATGGTAAAATTGCTACTTTGGTAAAGGAGTTCAATCATAGGTTAGTTTTTGTTTTGCCAGCATCGACAAAAACTTTCTTTGAATTATCTTGAGTACACCATATGTAATTGGCTATATTAGATAAAATGCAAGGACGTTAATTGATTCTTTGAATAGATTGAGACCATGACTGATATAATTAAAGAACCATCTTAGGAATATCAGAGATTTATCTCTCAATTCGCCGAAAGATAGGTCGTATCTTGAAAATTTATAACTCGTTACGATTATCTTATCCTAAATTGGCACTTATTTCAGATTTGATGAGGATTATATTGCGTGTACATGAATTAGTTATTTTTTACTTTATTTCTATACATTTTCCTATAAAACGATTGAAATTGTGTCACTTCCAATGAAAAGCGTGTTAAAGTGAAACTTTACAAAATGTATGAAAAAGGCTATTACATGGCCTCCCGATTGTGCGCAGCGCTTTCGGCTTTGGTGAAAGAGGTCCCGGCTTCGATCCCCGGTGGGAGCCAACATGTTCGAATTGACCTTAACTGTCGAAGAAATTTTAACAATTATACTTATACTGTAAAATGTTTGTGCGTACATACAAATATATTTGTCCGAAGTAAATGAAAGATACACTTTTCTCCATCCTGTACTAAAGGTCACTTGGAAAATTTTCTATATATCAACATATGAATAGAGGAATCTAAAATGAAGAAGAAAAGAAAATCCTGAAGTCAATTATGATAGACCAGGCCAACTTATCGCATTCTGCGATTGACTTTGATACAAATCGTTCGACCGCGATCGTCTAGGAGAAACAAATTTTAGCATTCAAAGAAACCAAAATTATTAATAATCGTATTTTCTAGTTTTCTTCAATATTTGTTAAACTTTCATCTATATTTTGAACTGTAAATCCTATCTACTCGTAGAAAAAGTACAGCGAAAGGCGATACGTTTTGTTAAGAATTGTTACGACAAGTCAGTGAGTGTTATGCAAATGCTTCAGAACGCGGGATGGGAATGTTTAGAAGATAGAGGCTTAAAAAAGGATAAACCTACTAATAAATTTAGAGAAAGCACGTTCACTGGTGATGTAGCTGACATAATGCGTCCCCCATGTTATATAGGCTGTTCTGATACTGCTAGGAAAATCAAAGAAATAGATGCTAGAACAGGTCGTTTCAAAAATTCATTTTTTCCGCGAACGATACGCGAAAGCAATCGATTATTGAAGTAGAGTAATGGTGCTTGCAGCCCCTGCCACACGCCGAAAGGCGGCTTGCAGGGTACATATGTAGATATAGATGCATAGTCAATTTAAGTAATCGAAATAATAAAATTTGATCGGAAATGAGGAACCATCTTATTCACCATATTCATCGGGAATATTCGGTCGATAGAATGCTAACGAAAGACCTGTTGGCCACTCCTGAACCATAGAAAGAAAATTAAGAGTGCAATCAAGGAAAATATCCGCTTCTGGTAAAAACCAGAAAGAAAGACACTTGTAAACTTAGAGATAGAAACACCTGAAGTATCCATAAGAAGAAATGTGTGGAATAAATTTTAATAAAAATAAGAAATCAGAGAGTTAGTAAAAAAGTTAAATTGGGTCGATAATCCGAAGCGCTACAGTGACTCACAAAATATATTTAATGTAAGCAACAATGGATGGAAATGGCTGTATTCTGAAGGTACTTTAAGAACTCTCGATGGAAAGACTGTACTTAAAAATGACAGAGCTTAGAAAAACAAAAATCAATACGTTTTTCTCCTTACGCATGCGCTTGCTCGATCGGAAAAAGATCATCGCGAAAAAAGGCGTATCATCGAGATACTAATCTTTTCCGTAAGCTTTGAACATCGGCACACGGACTATAGATGAGATGAACGTGGGAGAATCGCAAATTTCCAAAGAAAGAGGGAGGATTGACCCCCGAGTTAGGAAGTCGATAGCGGGATACACACTGCGTTTGTTTTTTCGTTCGAGAGTGAGAACGAATGCTTTGGCTTGAAACTCAATTCGGAGGATCAGTGGAACCGACGCCGAATTCGGAGCCATAAAACGCACGCACGGGAAGTCTTTCGATTGCGATTGTAAAGCACGTGCCTGTTACCGGAGGATTCCCATACGCTCGGTCCCTCAGCCTCTCCTAACAACCACACAACGTTCTTCACACTCTCTATAGTATTTACCTTCCTCGGCCCCACCCATTTCCTCTTCCATACAGCTTTATTCCTCCTGCCTCTTCCTTATTTGTTCATTACTGCGTTAATCACACTTTTCTGCGACTTCTCTTGGTACAGGATAGAGAAAAATGTGTTATTTACATTTGTCACAATCAGTCTCGTTCAAAGCCTTGACGATCCGAAAGCTCCTAAGGTATAAGCCTTGATGAAAATTAGCATTTATGCTGGCCTCTCCTAACTGAATGCTATGAGAAGTGTGCTCCCGGATAGGCAGGTGGGTAGCACGTTCCTTCATAAAAAAAGCGACCCCGGGTTCGATCCCAGCAGGAGTCAATATGTGTGAAAAAATCTCAGCTTCCCAAGCACTCTTAACAATAGTAATGCCACTAAAAGTTTCCTCATTGGGGAATTGTAGCGGAATCATTTGGACGTATCCCATTTACAGTATTCTGGCTCAGGTGAAGAAAGCTAGGACAAACTACCTCACTCCTCATCTTGCAAAGTAAGCGTCCTATGCTCTCCAAGCCATCTGGTAGCTAATGGTGGGGCGGATGACACTTGAACCACTTTGGGCTGATACACTAGCTCACCAATAAACAGTTTTGTTTAATTCTTGAGAAAATTGCTTAGGTTCGCTTTCATAAAATAATTATTTTCAAGTAATGCCATTTTCATTTAAACATCCTAGAGCAGAGTTTCCCAAACTTTTCCTCCGGCGGAACACTTTATCAATTCTATGATATCAGCGGAACACCTAGGTTACTTTTCTGTCAATAAATATTAGTAATAATTGATTTCATTAAAGTAAGAATCAATGGTTTATTGAATTATCATTCTTCGTAAGTTTCCGCGGAACACTTAAAAACTCTTCGTGGAACACCAGTGTTCCGCGGAACACACTTTGGGAAACCCTGTCCTAGAGAATCCAATTGGCCTTCGAGCTGATGACTTCAGAAAGGATGTCTGCATCTATAGTTATAGTATGCTACTTAGGTAGCAAGTGTGAAATAGTGAGACAACCCAAGCGAAGAGAGCATTTTACAATTAAAAAATTGCTGGGAAACAATAAAACAAATGTGGGTATTAGTAACTGTTGATACAGAATTCTGCAAATGAAATGTCTTTCTGTATGGCTGTGAAGCTGTGACCACAGCGGCAGTAGAGAAGAAAAGATTGGAAGCAATAGCGAAGTGGTAGTGTAGGATAATTATGAAAATATAGTAGACCGAATAACTAAAGAAATGGCCATTCGACGATCAAACGAAGTAGGACATCGATTTGAAAACCGAAACTGAAAAATCCCTCTATTTTTCGGAGTGAAAACCAAAATAGTGGCTCAGAATTAACTTAAAGACCGCTTGATGGAAGTCCATCTGCTAGGTTATGAAAAAAACCTCATTTAAAATATATCTATGAATTCTCTTTAAATTAGATCGAATACTTCTTAAACTGTGAAAAATTCTTGTGCACATCTTAAAATATGGCAGTTGTATCATCAATATTTGTATTTGTTGCATAAGTAACGAAATCGCGCGTCATATTCGTAATTTAGATTATGAAATAAATTTAAGCAAAGGTATAAATATAGAAATCAAACGACTTCTCCATTGATTATAATCATGGAATCCGCCTGATATTCACTCGATAGCCAAGAAAACATGAAACGAATAGAAAGTTAATTGCATTTAATTCTTCGAGTATTTAAGAAATTACCAACACAGGCGTCGAGTGAAGTTAAAAGAACAGCTGAAACAAATACACTTTCTCTGTGATTCCAAGAAATTTTCCATATTTTTCTCGAGCATTTTTTTCTTACGTAACAATTCAGCAATTTCTATTAATTATGCTGGCAAGGAAGTGTTTAGTGTAGTATTCAATGAATTTAACTGGTTTTTGCTGATCTCTCTCGTATAGCATACAGAAGTCGATTCATGTTAGTCATTCTTGTATGTTGATTTCCTATTATGAGATAACACGTTTCGTAACGTTTATTGCGACCCATTCATGTGTGTATTGCGATCTTTATTGATATTTATACATATTGTGTTAGCAGCTTCTCACTACGTTCCGTCAATTGGCTATGGTGTAATATATTTTGCCAAAATTCATTTTGCATTGTATTTTTGTAATTTATTGGTATATTTGTTGTTGACCTTGTTTTTGACCGTTGTATTTCATTATATTATTCAACAGCTTAGATTCGGGTTAAATGTAAGGCGTGATTATTATATATTTTGCTCTAAATTTATTTTTCATTGTACTTTGTTCTTTATTAGCATACTAGTATACGCCCCCGTCATGCATGATGGAACTTATTTTTAAAATAAATCGGTTACTGTATACATACGGTCTTCTGAAGCCAGAAAGTGTCAATTGCCGATCTTTAATAATGTAACTATATCGGGAGATGGTTTGATAAACTCGATTTCGTCGAACACTATGCAGCTCGTGGTATTTCATAATTTCATTGCTTTAATATCTCTTTTGCGTTCTTACCATAATATTTTTTTCGTCGTATTGATCGTGACAATGAAGTGAACAGTTCTCGTGGGACTTTCAACCTCGTAGAAATATAATGCAGTTTGTTTCACATCTCTAGATCAAGCCATTTCTGAGATTGAGGGGGGACGGACAGACAGACATTTTTTTGCCTTTTATATATATATATATATTTGTCCCCTCCTCACACTGCCACAGTTCATTGCCTCATCGGGGCGGAGGGGTGTTAACGGAGGTTGGAGGCGATGTATAGCTCAGGTTTAACCATGCTAAGAAGGCTTCAACAATATCTCCGGCCAAATAGTGAGAGTGGCACTCATTCATTCAACCGGCAGTGAGACAGCCTCCTGGTGAATCACCTTTTACCCTCCA